>CALNXK010000036.1:1620000-1622500 GCA_942486035.1 Porites lobata
CGGAACACCCTAAGCGAGACCAAAATCCAAAATTTACACCCCTAAACGACGAGCATCCCCGTCTGTACAGGGGTCAAATTTCCACCGCGAAGAGATAACGAAGCTGACGTTTCGAGCGTTAGCCCTTCGTCATCAGAACGAATAGAGGGAAGGTGGGTTGTCTTTGTTTGTAGAGGGGGTGGAGGAGCTATGCCATGCGTGGAAAAGTGGTGATATGAATGTATGAATAAATTAGTTGAACCTCCCGAACCATGCACCCTTCCCACAAAATGGCATAGTTCCTCCACCAAATTACACAAAAGGGTTAGTAAGTCAAGTTGAGGAAGTAGTTCAGTTTGACAAGTTCGATTTATTTTTACTTTTGAAGTCAAATTGTGCATGTAAAGGCAAAAAAAATTGTTAATTCGTTATAGAGAAGAAAACCTTCTCCAAACGAAGATGTCCCACAAGTGTTGCAGGTCCCTCGCGTTCAAATAGCGACCCCTTTAAAGCACTAGCCTGGTTACAAACAACAGTTAAAACTGATGTATGCCTTACACATTTTAAATTTTATTATCCAAGAATAATTGAAGAAGCGAGACCAGATAGAATAAAAGAATAGAGTTTTGGGCCTGACTCAGACACATTTTAGCCCAAGCCGTTAGGCGAGGGCATAAACTGTATTACTATTATTATCTCTTTGGAGATCGTTGAGAACACAAAAACTGAAAAAGATTACAACAATACAGTCCGAAGGATATTTCTTTCACCAACGCTGTAAGAAAACGGCAACAACTGAAACACTGTAACAACTTCGACTTCTAGATTTTGATTGGCTTCTGACATCGTACGATTATTTAATTCTCACTTTTCATTGGTTAATTTCAGCAGGATAAAATACCACGAGGAGCCGCAAGCAGTAAAATTTCTGCCCCGTAACTTAATCAGTTAAATCATCAAAGTTGACAGGTCTTTCTGATGATCAAAGCGACCGTTCGGTTTACCATTTACACCTTCAGTGCGAAGACTGTCACGGGAACATTAACACCTTCAGGATAATTGCTTACCATAACAGTGGTAGGTCGCGCGCGTCTGGTCGGTTTCGAAGAACGTGATCTTGACTGTTGTTTTCGTTCAGTGACTATGCGCGTTGATATGCCAACGGTTAAAACAGACTGCAACATTAAATTTTTGTTATAAAAGCAAAGAAGCTGCTGAATAGAAACTAAACTGTCCCAGACTTATTCCGTTTCATTCGTGTACTTTCATTTTGATGGGGTCTGTATGATGAATTTACTTCTGCTTTCTAATCAGGCAAAGTAAACAACATAGAGATAAAACATTTCATTTTGCTTTTGTGGAGTAAATTCATCTTAAAATAGTTAAACTAGTGGACCACTTTCTCCGCGTACTTGTAAAAATAGGCATTTAATATGTCGCGCTACAGTGCGAAAATCTTCTTGTCGTGGATTTCGCGCCAGAATAAATTAGTTTGCGCGAAAAAAGTCACCAGGTTTGTCCCACTTCGAGTCCACCTTCTTGAGATACGCCGGCATGGTAGCTGGAATACATTACCGAGGCGAAGATCTGGCATTTTTTCCTCCTCGTCTTTTTTTCCCTGCGACGTTTGTTTATATTTGTAGTGAGAATGCTGTGCATATCGGTGGATTTTACTTCAGTCAAGCGGCTTCAGTTCCTGCGGCTTGCTACTCGTCATAAAGAAGAGTGCCGTAATCGCTTTGTTCGTCTTTAACAGGTTTTTTGTCGAATGCAAGGTAAAAAACAGACTACTGTAAGGTAAGAATTGAAGTTTAAATTTGTTTCTTGGCGAAAAATAGTGCATACAACTCGTGAAACCCGTGAGTATTACCTCTGTTTAATATACCGAATGTCATGCGATGACTCATCGCTTTTACGATGGATAAGACGGATACAAACAATAATTTCTTTCGCAACGTTTAGTATAACTTACTAAATATGGAGATCATCTGAGGACGATTTTTCGTTATATATGCTTCATTTCTTGGCTTATTCCGGCTACGTGCGAAAAATTAGATGACAATGTTTGTGTGCTATAATTATACTGGTAATTTCTTGCACCTTGAAACTCATGAAAGCCAAGCTTGTTTAACCCTAGCAAAAAACTCTTTTAATGGAGGAACTCAACCTGATAGTTGCACTAAAATCTAATAATTGTTACTGCATTTGCTCTCTGTAACCTCGTGGGTAGAACACACCTGAAGGTTACGTTGAAAATAATCATTGCATTTTCTCTTTGTAACCTCGTGGGTAGAATATACCTGATGGTTACATTAATAATAATCACTGCATTTGCTCTAGGTAACCTCGTGGGTAGAACATTCCTGATGGTTACATTAATAATAATCACTGCATTTGCTCTCTGTAACCTCGTGGGTAGAACATACCTGAAGGTTACGTTAATAATAATCATTGCACTTTCTCTTTATAACCTCGTGGGTAGAATATACCTGACGGTTACATTTATTAATAATCACTGCAT
>CALNXK010000036.1:1632500-1642500 GCA_942486035.1 Porites lobata
TGGTGCATTTATGGAATAATAATAGAGATTCTCATGGTCTAACAGTGCGAAGATTAGACTTCTGGTAAGGTGGCAACGATCAAGGCCCGAATTATAATTCATAATAATTGAAGGTCATGACGTAAAAAAAGCGACTGAAATGGTGGATGCCATGCAATCCTCTCGGGTGGGGGCGGCGTACTTGGCCTTAACGGTTGCCCCTGCGACAGAAGGCAAGCATGCCCAGATTGTCCACGGGTTGCTAAATGAGACCGTCCCTTTCTTAGTACCCGTTCCCTGTCTTATAATTAGACCCCGGAAAATTTCTCGAGATTGCAACATCATTTTGGGCTTAAAGCTTCCAAAGTTCAACAATAATAGCGCATGTTCGCGACGGTTTTTTAAGTCAGTCAAGTTCTTAAACCAGGCCTTAAAAGGCCAGTTTTAAGTGTCGATAACAGTTAAAAAGGCATACAAGCCTCATGCAAAAGACAGTGGGAAGGAAGTGCACATCGGTGATGGGGAAAAAGGAGAAGCTCACAGTTATTTAGGGGTGGATCTTTCCAGGGGCGGATCTAGGGGGAGGGTGCAGGGGCTGCGCACCCCCTGAGATGACCTGCGGTTTTCTAATACAACTGGTATTCTGCAAAAAAAATAAACTATGTGGTTTATTGGTGTTGAAGTAGTAGAGCAAGAGAAGAGTGCACCCCCTCCTAAAAAAAATCCTGGATCCGCCCCTGCTTTCGAAACATTCCTATACTCTTGGACAGATATGCATTGTTTAAAGTTTTAGACAAACCAGGTGTAAATTTATAGTAACAAACTGTTAAATATACATCAGCAAGATTTTTGCGAATCCTATTTTTCGCTGGAGACTATCGTTTACTGGCTGGTCACGCAATCAAAGGTAACGTACTTTCCTACGTTTGTTTACTCACCTTTCGCTCAGCAATACACTGCGTTCCACAAAGGATGCAAATTGCGCTACAAATGTTTTGCTATTCGGCCCTCTTTTTATCTCAGGTAAGGCACTGCAAAGCTGATTCACTTACGAAGATTCGAGGGAGAATTATTTCTTGATGTTATTCTGATTTCGCAGTCACGGGAAAACAGACCTAGACTCAGGTCCACTCGCAGACGCCATGGTACAATCTACAAGATCTCAAGAGCAGAAATTACCCATTGGACGGCCTCTCCTTTTGAAGATTGCGTGTATTTCATTAAAACAGGTAGATATTAAAAGAATCTTGTTAGTTTCGCCCTTTTAATGAGCTCAAATCGATGCATAAAACTAAGGTGACGTGCACGTGTCAACTGACCCTGGGGTCAATTAGCGGTTGTTTGGGGCAAAATAACCTCAAAATAATCAATCTATTTTACAAGCGTTCGCGAGAACACCAGACTAACTTTCAGGTAATGTTGAAGTACTATATCTCAGTAGGTAGTAAGCGGGATTTGGGGTGATTTGGAGAATTCCCCCATATAGAAAATTCGATTTTGGTTTTAGCGGTAAATTGTTGTATTTATAAGCATTATGCAAATTACGTTTCAAAATTCTGCTGGTTCGTCGATATTTTATGCTCTAAATCTAAAAAATGTGCCGTTCAGAAATTGTTAGACATCTGCTTTTTGAGATTTAAGTGGAAGATTGCCAATATATTCGCTCGTTTATGAAAGTCAGCTCATTTCTGTCGCTAGGCTATATTGCCGTGTTCGGCGGCTAATTTTAGGCCCCCAGACCGTTGAAATCGAAAATCTTAAATAATTCCCAAACTCGGCCGCATTTTGAAATTTAAACCTCAGCAGTGTTATAAACTCATTAAAACCTTATTACAGACTGAAAATGAGGTTAAGTTAGGTTTTGAGCTGTGGCCACGATTTGCCGATTTTGCTCGATTTTTCTGTGCATTCGCTCTTAAGAGGAGACAACCGCAAAACAGGTCATTTCACGTCGTTGATGGAAGGAGAACGGCTCTGAAATGTACAAAAATGAAAAATGCACTTGCAAAGCATACAAAATTACTGTTTTTCACTATCAAATATGCAAATGTATGACGTTCTTGTCGTCGTCCTGGCTACTTAATAGGGAGCTTTAGCATCGACGACGGCAAATTGCAGCGATAACGCCATAAATTAAAATTTGATTGGTCGAAGGAGGAAAAATAAGCGTGCTGCACGTGCAGCACGCACTTATAAACAAGTCCGTGCCGTCCTCTGCAAAACAACAACGTGAAATTACCACATTTACCGTTCTGATGACAACTTGAGCATACAACTGTAAATCTGTAATTCTCTGTATTTAATTCAACGGCGCGAACACCAGTCCAGTTGTGGCTTGCTTTGCCAACACAAGATATGACAATCGCAAATAGTCACAATTGCGCAAGTGTTTATTTTCAAGTGCCGTTTTCCTAGCAGTCGCCGTCGTCATTGCTAAAGCTCCCTAATTAAGCTCCTTGTTAATAAGTTGCGTACGAGATATCGCACAGCCCTCACTCTTCCACACCGGGTGTTTACTCAAATCTCTTCTAAAGACTTTCGATTTCTTGAGTTGCCATCCTGAATGGCTGCTAATTTTACACTCAGGGTCAAACCAGCAGCTTGCATAAATTGAAATAAATCTATGCGTGTTTCCTCTTACTGATGATAAAAATTAGCCAATTAGCACTGTAGAATATCTGATAGACCTAAAAAACGTATAATTTGCGGTATCCTCTTTTTTTGTCACAGGACTTCAATCAATTATCTTCTCATGAACCTGGCTGTTGCCGACATGCTTGTGGGGTTATTTTTCACCCCTCAATATATTTTTAAGCACATGTTTACCCATCCTGGCGGTCTTGCTGGCAACGTCCTTTGTAGGTTACTGACGGGTAGCAATGTGGCCTGGGTCGGAGGTGCCGCATCCGTGTTCACGCTGGTTGTCATAGCAATTGAACGCTACAGCGCCGTCATGGATCCATTTGGGAACAAAGGAAGACTTACAAAACGCAGACTGAAGGTAACAAAGTGACATGATATAAATTGCGAATAGTTCATAAAAGTGGTGAAATAATGTTTGCATTTAATCCCAAAAAAGATTTCCTAGGCTATTTCCTTAAATTATGAGTGAAAGAAATGTTGGTGAGGTGTGGCTGAGATATGTATTGAAGAAATGATCTTTACACTTGCTGGACAATCTCAGCGATTGTCTCATATATGCACTGAAAAATTTTCAGGTGCATATCGCTGAGATTGTCTAGCAAGTGTGAGGATCATTTCTTCAATTCATTCCTTACAGTGCTACGCGCCTTACCGTTGCCACTCGAGAAATTTTCGATTAAATTTTGACAACTTTTTGCTAACTTCAAAACGAGCCAGCCAATCAGAACATGAGAATTTCCAAGGGCGGAGATGTCAAATAATAAGTTCATTCACTCCCTTGGGAATTTACAGGTCTCACAACAAGAGGACGAAAATGGCGTTTCAGGTGAAAGTGGAATACGGAGGGAAACGCTTCGCAACTTTTCTCTTAGAAAACGTATCATACGATGGTCTTGTAAGTAGCATAAGAAAGAATTGTTCTTCTTTGGCTCACCTGGACGCAGATAATATTAGACTTCGCTACCGTGACGAGGATGGCGATATGGTGAATGTTTGTCAAGCAGATTTGTTTGCGTTCTCGGAAATGCTTCGCACGTCAAAAGAAGTGAAAGACCGCGTCTGCAAGAAAATATTCATTCAAGCTAACGAAATTGACTCTCTGTGCCCGCGCAAAATGAAGCGAGTGGATTCTGGCGTGGAAAATCCAAGTACCGGCGACGAACTTAGTTGTTTAGAACCCAAACAACTGTCATTTTATGCACCAACTTTTCCGTCAGCAAGTTTCACTGAAGACGCGCGAGCGAGTCCCGCATCAGCTCAAAATGACCAGCAAGGATGTAGCCCGTTAGATTCAAAACAACAGGAAATGAAAGACAGTCTTACTGTTTTGCAAGTGCAGATAGTTACTGCAAAGGAAGCACTGCAAAAACTTAATCAGCTAGAGAACGAGTACGTGACACTCTCAAGTCTTCGAGGACGCGTGTGCAATAGAGCGTTTTCACATGACGTCACATTTTTCGCGGGAAATTTGAGTCGCCATGTTGGTGTTCCACATTTTTCAACATTGCGGGATATCCTCTCTCAGATAATGCCAACACGCTCGATCCCCACGTGAAAAAACGCTATTTAGAGAAGATTTCTTGTGTTGGAATCGATCCTGTCTTGATACCAGACAAAACGTACGATCCAGAGTGCGTGCCTCCTGTCGAATCCATGGATTTATTGTCGTTTTTGGTGCTCGACACGAGTTATTACAGTAAGGACCAATTTAAGGATTATAGAAGTTTGCAGTCTTATAACCAGTTGGTTTCAGGATTTGTAAGTAGCGTTAAAGGACAAAAAATAGGCAACAAATACATAGTGTCTGGGAAAGTCAGACATTCACAAAGAATGAACGATCCATTTGTCGCACTTTGGATAATAACCGAACACAATGGTACGGTTCTCTTCGCTCACTGTGTGGGATGCATGGCGGGTCAAGGGGAGTGCTGATCGCATATCGCAAGTGTTTTGTTCTACATCGAGGCATGGAATCGGATAAACGAAAAATTAACCTGTACACAGGTAAAATGCACCTGGCTGTTACCCACCGCTGTGAAAGAGGTTGCTTATGCCCCAATCGCTGACATTGATTTTCGCTCAGCAAAGAGACTTAAGCGAAATTTGGACGAAACCATCAACAATTTGACGACTACCAAAGGAAGTACAGGCACTCATTCTAGTGAGGTGGCAAAGGTGGCAGCTCCCGTCCCAGGTGATACTGAACTAATGAACTTTTATGCAGAACTGAATTCTTGCAAGACTAAGGCTGCGGCTTTAAGCTTGATTCACCCCTTCTCGGATGCTTTTGTTTCTAAGAGAAGAAACGTACCAACTATCGCAGATCTATTTGACAAGAAGTACCTAGACTTCGGGTATCATGACCTACTCAAGGCCTGTGAAAAAATTTCCCCAAAAATCACTGATGAAGAGGTGAGGCTCATAGAGGAAGATACCAGAAGCCAGTCAAAGGGCTCTAGCTTCTATCGTCACAGGGCTGGGAGAATTGGGGCATCAATTAGCAAAGCAGCATGTCACACCAACCCAGCACAGCCCTCACAATCACTTATTAAAACAATTTGTTACCCAAACATTTTCACATTTAGTACAGAGGCTACAAACATGGTTGTAAACATGAAAGTGCTGCTATTGAAGCTTATGAAAAGATCATGAAGGAAAAGCACATCAACTTTCAAGTAACGAAATATGACACGTTTATCAATAAACAGTATCCATGGTTACATGCCACACCTGACTTTTTGTGTTGGTGTGATTGCTGTGGGGATGGATGTGGGGAGGTAAAATGCCCCTATTGTTTAAAGGATACAGACTTGGAGCAGTATATTAACAAATACAACTCTTGTTTGAAGTCAGAAAATGGAGATGCAAGTCTAAAAAGGGAACATGCCTACTATTACCAAACCCAACAGCAAATATTCACTGCTGGAAAGCTTTACTGTGACTTTGTTGTTTGTGGTTTTCATGAGCAAATTGATCTCTTCTGTAAAAGAATTTTGCCTGATGTCAGCCACTGGCACTCTTTTGTTTCCAAACTTAATCACTTCTGGAGATACTGTGTGCTACCAGAAATTCTGGGAAGGTGGTATACTCAAAAGCGAAGTTTGTCTCATTCATCACCTGATCCCAATTCGGCTTGTTTTTGCAGACTGGCAACTGGAGGGCCTGTGGTAACATGCACAAACCAAGCATGCCCCATTTCTGCTTTTCATTTATCTTGTTTGAAAATTACAAAAGTACCTAGCAAGTGGTTTTGTCCCCTGTGCCAAAAAACACCAGCAGCCAGAAATGAAAAATCAAAATGTAAACAGACAAGAGATATTTTGGATGAAGCTCTCAAATTAGATTTTATCTGCACGTGCAAACAGAAGCCACTATGTTAAGATAAACTGCTGAAATGCCATAACCCATTTTGTCAAAGTGGAAAGTTTTTTCATTTGCCCTGTTTAAACTTCAAGCGGATGCCGAACAATGCAATGACAACTTGGGAATGTATGTAAATCAGGAGGAAAAACTGAACAAAGCAAAAAAGTTGTTAATGACTCTTTCAATACATCTGATGATGGAGTTGTGATAACTGGAGTTTCAAAATGCTCTTCAGAAAAGTCAGCATCACTTGCAAAGCTGAAGGATGGGCATTACCGACTGATTTCGTCACCCAATGGTTGGCTTGACTGTGACATTATCCATGAAGTACATGTTTGTCTCAGAAACATTAATCCAGATGTGGAGGGCTTATAGAGACCAACTTTGGGCCCTGACAGAAACTTCAATCAAGTTAATGGGGAATTTATTCAGATTTTGCATACTGGTAATGCCCACTGGGTTTGTGTAGGCTCAGTAGGGTGTGAAGATGGCACTGTCAACTTGTATGACAGTCTGTATCATAACATTATTCTAAATGAAGTACAAGAGCAGGTACTCAATCTTGTTGGACATTCAAATTTTACTGGCATTCAAGTTCTCCCTGTTCAACAACAGTAAAATGGCAGTGACTGTGGAGTATTTGCTGCGGCCTTTGCTACATGTCTTGCTTATGGTATACACCCTGAAACAGTGCAATTTGATGTCCTTAAAACGAGAAACCATTTATGTCAGTCTTTAAAATCTGGTGTGTTGAAAATGTTTCCTACATTTTAGACTGCATGAGGTACATCTTTGGTTAAAAAATTTTTGAAGAGAAAGAATAGCTGCTTTATTATAGAGAAAATAATATAGTTGCCCAATGGACCTGCATATTGGAAAGGAACAATCAATTCACATAGTAGTAATTTTACCCAATATATAACTAACCTGATAACTTCATTGACCACTAAGTTCTTGATTGACAAACACGGGAATCATTGTTGCCATTGTGTATGAACAAGACAAAATACTGCTGAAATACCAGGATATAATGCTCATCCCATGCTTAAACAGTAGCGCCTCCACAAAACCTTAGATCCAAAACCTTTATGTAGTTATTCAATGAGCAAATAGTGCTATCGTATATAGTGGACTACATGTATTCAATTACTGGTATCTAATGTTTGGCTCTCAGCGAATGAAAATCATTTAGAGGATAATTCTATCTGCTTTGATAATGATGAAGATGATGATGAGACCTTTATTCAAGTGTCAACCTGTACTAGCACTAAGTGATGACTCTAAAAGAAGTTTTAAAAGAATAAATAAATTAATTAATTCATTAAAGATGTAAAAAACCAGAATGTTGAGAAAAAAAATTAGGAAAAACTATGTAGTGTGTGCAAATAATAAATTCAGGAGAACTGTAAAGAATATGAACAAATGTAGCTATTACAGGTCAAATTTTACTTTAGGTTAATTTTGATTTAACCAAGGTTGATTCTCCCTTTCCTTTGTTTCCTAGCCCTAATTTATGAATAATTAGGGCTAGGAAACAAAGGGATAGAAGAGAAAGTAAAACCATTGGATGATACAGTGGAAACAGCTCAAGCCCGAGGCCAAGGCTTTGAATATTGATGACAAAGATGAAGAATGCTGAAACTCAAGAAAAAAAGTTATGAATGACATGGCTAAATTTTGTATTGTTTCACTTCATTCTACATTGCTATGCTTTTGTGAAGTATTATTGCAGGGTGAAGCCATTACAGTACAATACCATACATAACTTGGTCGGAGTATTAAATATCAATTCTGTCTCACTCATGTTTGCAAAGATATGTGTCTTATAAAAGCTGATGGGCTTACTCAAAGGGAACAACAGATGCGGAAAGATTTGTAAGGGCTGCACAAACCCTGATCATCCTGTCAATAAGTGGAATTTTTCCACTTTTCTCTGAACATGTCAAATAATCCATTGGTAGTATTCCCTGCAGGATAGAATACTTTTGCCTCAGGAGTCCAATGACACGCTCGACATGTATTCGCACATTCGCAATTCCTCGTGTTCGTTTCCCATCAAGTGGATCAAGTTGATTCTTTCCTCTAGTGAAGGCAGGGATAGCTAACTGTGCCTGGTAGAGTGCAACACTTTCCTGAATGGTGAACCCTCGGTCTGCCATAACAGGGTCCCCTGGCTTCAAGTGGTTCAATAAACCACACTTATCAGAAAAATAGACCCTTGGGGTGTAATTGCGATGAGCACCTTGACAGTATTGTGGTGTTTATAGTTAGAAAATGTTTGTGCTCTCCCTAGAAGATTTGAAGGTCGCTCTATGAAGATCTCAAAACAGTCAATAATAATGGTGGTTTTTTTTCCAAATGAGAACTGAAAACAAAGAGGCATCGTGTGCCAGAGCTCCTCTCGTTCAGGCCATCTGATGATAGGGGAAAGCTTGATATCCATCACAGTTAACCAGGTGGAGAAGGTTCTTGAAACTACTAAGAGAAACGCCAAACCTATACGCAAACCAAACCTATACGCAAGGTCTTAATAAATTCTTGAAACAAAGACAAACTTTTACTCCTTCCAGTGACGAATGGACTGATGAAAGAAAAAGTTGCTTTGAGCACATCAAAGCCCGGCAAACCAGTGTAAAACCTCACTCTGTCATCATGATCAGCAAAATATTCCTCAGTAAAAGGTTGCAGAACAGCTTGCTTAAATATATATTCAAATTCAGTTGTTTGGGTTTCAGTATTTTGGGTAGTTTTTACCCCTGACTCTGGCGTTTGAGTTTCAGCATTCATTGTTTTCTGGTCATGACTTCCGTATAATTCTTCCTTGGTTTCTGGATCTTTGTCATCAACACTCAAAGCCTCGGCCTCGGGCTCGGCCTCGTAGAATATCTCATCAGCTGTTTCCCCTGTAGCATCCACTCGTTTCCCTTTTTCTTCCACCTCCTTTTCTGAGATCTCTGCTCGACGTTTGCGTCTGTTGGCAGCTCTCTGTGCTCTAGCAGCTGCTTCTTCAGGATCCTATACATGCTGTTTTGAATGACCAAGATGGAGGGTAGGGACCCAATCTACGTTGAATCGATCCCAATATTTCGCAGCTTCTCCTGAAACGAAGTGCTGGCTGCAGACCCGAACACGTTCTAAAATATCATCAGTTAAGTCTTCTCTACTTATCGCAGAGATTCACATTCTTCTTCGCTCAGAAGTAAGTTCCCCGGTGTACTCTCCTTGATTGACTATAACACGTGGGACACGAAAAAACCTTACTTCTTCCCTGTTTTGTTCCCACAGCTAATGAAAAGGCAAAGGACCATGATAAAAACAATATTCTGGTTATCATGGAACACCAACATGGCGGATGAAGTCCGTTACCATGACGATATAGAAATTTGGTCACGTGAGTGAAAACGCTCTATAATTGTCATGCAACTGGCCATACCGAGACAACATGCCGCAGTCCTCCTTGTTCAAATATTGATTCGTGTAAAATAAAAGATAAACACCCTGAGCACAAAATGAAGGTCAACGAGCTTCAGCGCGAGATTAAATCACTACAAAGTCAAACAGCAGAGGAAGAGGAAAACATCAAACATTTAGCAAGCGCACGGGAGCGCACCAAGGCATCATTCTTTGCAGTGATGCGGCCTAGATTAAAGGCGCAGGACTTGCTCAAATATGGTACCGGGAAACGAACGCAACTGGATCGTGATCTTCTAATTTTACAGAGAGCCTTGAACAATAAAGTTCCAGACTGGCCTGAGAGCCAGGACTGGAAACTTCCACTTATTATTGATCAGTTTCAGAACTCTCAATTGAAGGCAATGATGCTGAAATTCTTGTAATTTATTTGTCACGTTTATACGCCTTTCGTTTTGTTACAGCGAAACTGTTGATTTTGACATGCTATATAATTTTGATTAAAAAAAAAAAATTCGTTTTACGTTGGGTTACAGAGAACGCAACTCGTTTGGTTTTGAAGGTTTCATAATTCCAGAAAGTAAACAATAGGAAAACACAGACG
>CALNXK010000036.1:1647500-1685000 GCA_942486035.1 Porites lobata
TTTTAAGAGCCATTACCTGAGAAAATCGAAAATCGCACGACACTCGTCAAAAATTCGAATTTTTTTTTATTTTGCCAAAACATCCCTTTTAGTGACCTAATCTAAGGAAAAATAGTTTTGGGTTCAAACGATTCATTTTAAAGGAGAAATTAGGAAAAGTTTGAAAAATCGATTTTATGCTCGTTTTTCGCACAAAACACGGCAGGATGCAATGGCAACTTCGAGAGAAGGGTGAAAGCGTAAGAAACATTCCCTGACATTGAAACTTCACCGAATTATTATTTTGTTCTTACTCTTGAAAATCCTAAAAGAAAATTTGATAAACAATGCTTTACATTTTTATGATCGACAAGTGTAAAGAGGTCATATTTGTGACGTTAGACGTGCCAGAAAATGAAGGCCAACTTTGACTATTAAAAAAGGCCTCTGGTATATGCCGCTTGATCATAAAATCAATATAAAATGGAACCTTGGCTTTTGTACTAACTTACTGGAAAGTTTTAGCTCTGGAAATCAAATATCATCCTGACACCAAAGCAAGCGGTGAGAGCAATTGAATTGGGAAATTTATGCAAATTAGACGGCTTGCGGACGGTTGTCAAACTAAAAGAAAGGTTTTACATGAAAGGATTACTCACCATTGCTTGTAACAGGTTTTTACGGCAAGGAAAGTTATTTCCGACTTCTTCTGCGTCGGTTTGAGTCACAAAATATATAATTTTTAGCCAAAAGACAAACGTACGTTTGCTCAGCAACTTATGACGCGCCATAGGGGACAAAAATACTTGTGTGAATTTGTGTACAACTTGTGTGGATTTATACACAACTTATCCTTGTCGAAGATAACTTCCTACAAAACATTTACAACTTTGCTGTCAGGTCTACCACTTTCAGCTTCATTTACTTGACTTCTAACAAAATATGTACAACTTGTTTGTCAAACAAACCACTTATCGATCTATTCACACAACTTTTAACTTGTAGACATCAAGGTTGCTTTGCAATGAACGACGTGTTGTTTACATGTTTGACTTAAGGCAGTTTTTATAACTCACCTACGAAATACACGACTTAGCATTGTTTGAGTACAACTTACTCTATGAAATATAGAACTTCTTCAACATTTTCGTCCTACTTGTTATCGATTTTCGATATTTTTGACCGCGCACTCCTGAGAACTAGGTAGTCGCATGTAAGCGAGGCTTAGAGGACACAAGATGGCTGACTCTGTGGCAGGCAGTTTCCACTGTAAACCGGTTCCTTGGTTAAAAGAATACTTGAAACAAAGGGGCATTCAAAGCTCAGGAAAACGAAAGGTTGAACTGGTAGAATTTTGTGAGAAAAGTGAGGAGATGAAAGTCCCAAAAATTACTGAAGAAGAAGCACCAGTCGATCCAAGAATTTCTATGAAAGAGCAACTGAAGACCGATAAGGGAGATCTCGCAAATCCGTTGGATAAGGAAAACCGTGTTTTTTCCCAATGGACCAAAAACTGTACTAACGTACCGGACTTTAGATTCCCCGATCTTTTTAATTACCTGGTGGGAAAACATCCCGTATACAACAGCGAAGGCCTAAAAAGTTACAAATCTCGATTGGGGTACAAATTATTTTTTGATGGACATGTGGAAGAACTTTGGTATCACCCACCTCAACCCAATGGTAATTAAAGTTATTTTAAGTTTGCTGTAAAGCCAACTGAAAAATTCAAGACTGATGATGGTTCAGCAACATACAGAGGGTTTTTCATTTTAAAGAAGGATGGAAGTGTCAATTCAGCCTACTGCTTATGCAAAGGAGGGTATGTATTTTCTTCTTTTGATTTCTGAAGCCTGTCTTTGTGCTTGATATTCCATAAACATACGTTGGAGAATCAAAACTTTTGGTCTTTTCAGTTGTTTTTCTCTGTGACAGGTTTTGTTTTATTCAGATTCGAAGGTTTATATTTCCCTGGTAGCAGTTGTAACATGAGTAAAAGGTAGATGCCTCCTGAGTTGAAGATCTAAATCAATAGATGCATTATTTTAAGTCTCAAACCTTTTGGATCATTTATGACTTCAGCACTAAGTATTAAAACAATCAGTAGTTCAAAGTCAGGATCTGTGAGCCTAGTAACTGAACTTATTGGCTACTTTACAGTCTATCAGTGTGAACAATGTGAGATACATATTGGTCATATTGGTCCTCCTTTAAACAGGGCAGATGGAGGTTGCCGGCACATAGCTGCAGCATTGTTTGAACTAGAAGCAAAGTTGAGATTTAATGATCTCCAATCATGTACATCAGGACAGTGCATGTGGAAAGAGAGAGGAAAGAGAAATGAGGGAAGTTTGCCCATTCAGGACCTTCAAACCAGTGGCAGTTATGGTGTGGCATTGAAAGACCCAATTCACCCTGGAGATTTTAATCCAATTTGTATTCCTTATAATGTGACTGAACCGGAACAAGATTTTAAAGCTGGGTTGCTGGAAACATGTCCTAGGTCTTCAGCTCTGCCTTTTTTATCTTCAACTAAAGAACCCAGGCAAACAGGGGAAGAAGTCAGAGCTTTCATCAGCAGTGATGTTAATGTCTGTAAAGAAGAAAGTGTTCAAAGTGTACATGTATATTCAATGAATGATTATGCCAAAGAGTTTGTTTCTGTTAATACTGATAAAGTGATGCCTACAGTTTCTAAAGAACTTGCAATTGAATTCGTTGAGTCTATTCCATTTAATGAAGAGCAAGCAGAAATGATCAACAAGAAAACTGTCTATCAATCCCAGTCTCAATTTTGGTTTGATCAAAGGGCAGGAAGAATTACAGCTTCCTCATTTTACACTGTGTGACACCTTAGAGAGAGCAGAGACAGAAGAAACACTATTAAACATCTCATGAATTACTGTCCAATTGCTGAAGATGACATGCCACGACAGTTGACATGCCACGACAGTTGACATGGGGGCATGAAAAAGAAAAGCGAGCACTTGGTCTTTACATAAAAAACAGAACAAAAATCATGACAAGTTGTCAACAGAAAAAAGTGGACTCATTGTAAACACATTATGGCCCTTCTTGGGAGCCAGTCCTGATGGTATAAGGATTTGCGCTTGCTGCCAAAAGAAGTTAATTGAAATTAAAAGCATGTATGCAAAAAGAAATCTCCCTCCACATGTTGCAGCTGAGGAGAACCTCATGCTTGTGGATGGCAAGTATGAAATTAAAAAAGAAACCAAAGGGAACTACCAAATCCAGGGACTGATGGGGATAACAGGGATTCATCGCTGTGATCTAGTTATTTATACCCTCAAAGGAATGCTGATTGTAAACGTTAAGTTTGATAGTGATTTGTGGAATGAAATTCTCCAAAAGCTGAGAAACTTGTTTGTGGAGGATATAGTTGATGAACTATTCCATCATGACATACTTAAGTCATTATAGAGTGACTGCCGTTAGATGCTGATTGTAATAGTGAAGGTGCTTAAATAGTGTTTTTTGTCTGTGCTGGATTAGATAACACAATTTTATTGATCGGTCTCTGGATACTTTTAATACATGTTTCATTTACTATTTACATACACTACATTGCAATCACTTCTACGTCACAATAACTTGGTGTACTTTTCTGCTCTCTGGAAAAATGCGTCAGTCATTTGGCCAGTGGTGGTAGCAAATTCCACAGAGCAGCACAAACACTTAGAATATTGTCTGCAATGGGTAGCATTTGAAGAAGGAAGTTCCCTCCGGTGGATCCGAACACTTTCAATGGTACTGGTAGATTTTACTGCCTTTTTTGAAAGTTGCTTTCCTGTGTAAGAGGAGAAAAAAGGATTTTGAATGAAGTAAATGCCAATTCAAAAGGTACTGATAGTAAAGTACTTGCTTTTTTGGAAACCTTTTTTTCAAACAGAACCTATACTAAAATATTAGATGGGTAGAAGAGGCAAACCACTGCCTCACACCAGCTTTTCCTGAATTTTCTGGATCCACCCCTGCTATGTAAACATGTTTGGAAGTTAGTAGAGACTACCTTTATCTTTGAACAGTTCAACTTAACCCTATAATATAAAAAATATTCCAAAGAAACTTCTTCTGTTTAGTTAGAAAGATCCTTTTTACGAGCAACAAGTTACGGATGCTGTGATATCTGTTTTTTTTTTTACTTTGTCCAGGGAGACTTTCTCTTTGATCTTAGCATACCCTCTTCCACCCCTACCCTGTTAGCTCCCTTTATTGGAAAGGTACCTTTGCAAAGTGGTGGGATATTGAGTGCAACTTTCTTTCTTGTAAGCAGATCTCTGTTGAACCCCTTGTCGGCCATAACAGAATCACCCTCTTCAAGTTTGTCCAGTAGACCACTTCTTTCTGTGATGTATCTGTCACAGACATTTCCAGTCCATAGTTTAGAAACAAAGGAGAAGTAACCTGACCACTTTGTGATCAGGCAAGACCATGGTTTCGGTTCTCCACACGAACTTCATCAGTTGCCGGGTTGGGTTTGTGCTTAGTTGCTTTTACAAGAGCAACTTTAGTTGTACTTTGTCGTGGCGAGAACGGTACAGCCGTTCTGTCTATTGAGCTTTGAACTTAAACACACATACCCACGTGGCGGATCGAAATTCTTGTTTTCCTATTGGCCTCTGAACTTAACCAATTACGGAGTGTGTATTTCGATCCTTTTCTGCTTCAAGCTAGAGGTGTGTTTTTTTGGAAAGCATTTCGTGAAAATTTAAGCACTGATCACAAAGTGGCAATAACAAAACAGTTTAAAGACTGTTAAGCTTATTCAAAGCTATTACCAAGGGAGGAACTACGCGCTCCAGTCAAAAGACTCACACTATCTTTAGAAAAACACCAAGCTGGAGTTTACTGAGTCACTATTCAATTCTCCATAGTAAGTTGATGTAGCTTCAGTTTAAGCTGCACTTCATTCTTATAATTTGGGATCTGCAAATCACTATCCGTGATAATACAACATTCTGCAGAGAAAACTAACGCGCTGGGCCCAGCGTGATACAGCGTTGCAGAAAAACATTACACTCAGGGACTAAAGAAAATCGCTTAGTTATTCAGATCCAGAGGGCAGTTTGGAGAAAACTGGAAACCTTATTCAGCCGTAATAAAAAAGCTTTACGCTTCAGAAGAGGTCAAGGAAAATGCGCTTGTATCAGAGGGCAAATCCTGCCGACCAGAAACAATAACTACAGTGAATCGATATGTGTCATGACCTCTCAGTGTGAAACATGCAGCTAAAATCACATTTGCTCAGTGAAAATGTAGAACCTTCCAGAGCATAATCTACCCAGCAGAGAAAAAAAACTTTATTGGAATAAGCAACATTTTGGCATGAGGTAAAAGTCGTGTAGGCCTACCACCGCCTTTTATTGCTAGCAACGACGCACACACTCTCAGTAAGCCTACAAATTCCTCCCCTCTTCTTGCAAAAAATCCACACATATTGATGTTGTCAGTTAAATGATGGCGTTCCATTTCACACAGCAAAGATGGGAGAGTGAAAATAGCTCTTTCCACTTCCGTCTCAGCCGCCATTTTCTTTTTCTGTAAGTCGCGCAAAGAATGTTGGGATTTGGTGAAACCAATCGATCGTGACGATATGAAATCGATAACAAGTAGGACAAAATGTGGAAGAAGTTCTATATTTCATAGAGTAATTTGTACTCAAACAATGCTAAGTCGTGTATTTCGTAGGTGAGTTATAAAAACTGCCTTAAGTCAAACATGTAAACAACACGTCGTAAATTGCAAAACAACCTTGATGTCTACAAGTTAAAAGTTGTGTGAATAGATCGATAAGTGGTTTGTTTGACAAACAAGTTGTACATATTTTGTTAGAAGTCAAGTAAATGAAGCTGAAAGTGGTAGACCTGACAGCAAAGTTGTAAATGTATTGTAGAAAGTTATCTTCGACAAGGATAAGTTGTGTATAAATTCACACAAGTTGTACACAAATTCACACAAGTAATTTTGTCCCCTATGGCGCGTCATAGCAACTGCGTCCGAATCCGGCCGTGAATCGAAATAAAGTCACAACACGTCGAAGCAAGAGTTGCAAGAGTTTTTACTTCAGTCAGGAGGCAAAAGGAATAAAAATTCATCGCAAACTAATGACTTCGATTTTGAAAACCTTTCATCACTTCAATCGTTCGTCGGCTGATAATAAACATCGCACAAGATTGTATGACCTTTGGCGTGTGACCGGAAATTGGTCACACGCTTTAGTCACGTCAGAATGCTGTCACGAAATTTTCGTAGCTGTTGTCAGCAATTTTAATACCGTTTTCACATTTTTTGACAAGAAATCCTCTCATCGCAGTAGAAACAGCCATGCATATTTATTTTTCTTTTATTTACCTACTAGGCTTTGAAACAGCTTTTTTGCCTTCGAAGTACTAAACAGGAGGGGTACCTCGGATTCCAAGTGTTGTGAGTGATCCGTGGAAGCAGGTGGAAGCGAAAATTAAGACCAAAAAAGAACGAATATTTTAAATACTTAAGTAAAGCCACAGCTAAAAAAAAAATTTGTTTAAAATATTTTCAAACCAAGAGAAAAACATACTTCGATCATCCCCGTGACTTGGAATCTGGCCAGAGTACCCCCTCCCCCTCCTCCCCTATGCCGGGTCAAAATACTAAGTTCCCCCGGCCCAATGTCCCATAGTCAAGGGAGTATACTCTCTTGCTGTAGTAAAGAACTTGCAGAATAATACCAATTCTCCGTGGCCAACGGATTCAACGCTATAGTTCACTTTGGTTTTACTTGTTGATTTTTTTCGCTATTTGCTCACGATCAGGAGCCTATAACCCCAACCACGACCAAATTATGAAACCTGTTATTACCAGAAAAAAAAAAACACAAAGAAACAGTCAGTCAGATAGACAGTACATAATAAAAAAGACCTCGATTAAGATTAAAAAAAATCAATACATGACACTGTCGAATACGAAAACCGAGAAACCATTTTGTGGAAAAAAGGTTCGTATACAGCTATCAGCTGCTTTTGTCCAGAACTCGCCGGTAGAGGTGCGCGGAAACTAGTGATTGTGAAATGGCTTCAAACTATGATCCTATACTGTTGGAATATTACTTATCACAGAAAGCTACACCTGATTTCTTCTAGCAGACCCAATCCTCCTGGTTCGTGTGGACAAAGTAGCTCATCCCGGCTATTTGCACCATGCTACCATAGTCTCCCTAGATTCCCAAGCCTCGCACGCAGACTTTCCTGTCCCACGAACGTTAGGTAGGATTGTAGGACGAGCCAAAAGAAAGTGAAGGCCAACCTCGTCCCCAGGGCTTCTCCCTTAAAAAATGGGTGGGGCTTTTCCCGCCCCACCCATTTTTTAAGGGAAAAGCCCTGGGGACGAGGTTGAGTGAAGGCTATAGGCTCTCGCGATGATGCAAGGAAGGTCGAGTATTATATTCCCCTATCCTGGTCGCCCGGGGTATAGACTACGAGTAGTCCCCCATTTTTCCTCAGGGATAGTAGAGCGAGCGAAACGCGAGGGCGCGTGAAAATTACCCCACGCGAGAAAAGGCACGCGCACTCGCGTTTCGCTCGCTCTACTATCCCTGAGGAAAAATGGGGGACTACTCGTAGTCTACCCAGGGTAAGTCTGCGGAGGAGAGTGACTGAGGGGCTGTATGTTCGAAAAGTTGGCTAACGCCTCCGGGACTAACGCTTTCCCCTGGATAAATCTATATCCAATAAGTAACGCAATTGCTTGATAGTGATTTCCTGTTGTTCAACGTTTGAACAACAGGGCCCTAAGTATTGTGTTTCGCCTTGCACTAAAAACCCATAAACCTTATAAATTTCACTATGGGACTTCAGCACCTCCCTTGAATGATCCATTTCGCTAAACGGGACCTCAAAACAACGATTCTGTGTATCCTAAGGGAGTGTATACTATACTTTCCTGGCTCTCGTCACTCACAGTGAGGTGATGGTGGCTTATACTCTAATAGACCTAACACAGTCGAACCTCCATGTGCGACCGCCAATCCAAAAGACCAAATTTTCCCAGTCAAAGCCTTACAGTTGGAACCTCCAGTAAACGACCACCTTCTGTAAGTGACTGCGACCACTTTTTGGGCGTCACGGTTAATTGTTTTCTATAAGCGACCAGTTGACGCATTCTCTGCTCTCTATTTTTGCTGTGTGTACTATGTTCCTTAGAAAATATGGAGACCTTTAGTGACATCGTGGAACTACACATATCCTAACTTAGTAGATGTAGCCAACAAAGTGAAGATTCTGATGTGATTCTAGACTATTCTATATCTCACTCACCTGAATCCCTCTTTAAATTGAGCATGATTTAAAAGCTGTATTTGTCAAAAGAGGTAAGAGATAATATTTTGCCAGGAATTTGTTACACCGCCATTTAATAGAATGTGCCTGGACCTCTTCTCGGAATAGACCCAATGTGGTCCGATTCTTCTAAAAGGCCACCTCCCGTTAGAGACCACTAAGTCTTTGCATTTTTGGTGGTCGCTTACTGGAGGCACGACTGTATTACTTTGACCTATCAGAGGCTTACCGATAATAAAGGGGATCTGGAAGGGGGCATGGATGCGACAATCACATCCCAGGTCGCTTACTTAAAATAGTGGACATCTAACTGACAATCAAAGTTTGTGCTTATTATTGTGATCTGGTGTTTACTCACCTCCCAAGCTACCCTGGGCGAGCCAACGTTTCCTCCATTTCCTTACAAAACTTGGTAAACCATTTACATGAGAAACAAAAGGTTGGTTCGGATAGACGCCTTACTACCAGTAGTGGGCGGGGTTGAAGGCTTCCGGAAGTCAGCCCTCCACTGAGCCGGTAGTGGTGGCCTCACCCTTCTAGCCCGGCTAATATTTCTCCACTTTGGCTCGCCCAGCTAGCTGGGACAACACGGTCAAGGTTAGACAAAGACAGCATGCGCAAGCACTGTTGACTCGGACAAAGTGGTCAATTTTTTCCTCATATAAACGCTCGCAAAAGTTGGCTCGGCTGGGAGGTTGACCTTCTCTCCGGCACGGCTTTTCTCCATCCATGGGTTCCAAACAGTCTTTTAACAGTCACGTTTGAAATTTATAGGAAAATGATGTAGCACTTCAAAAAGTAATAATAATAATAAAAAACACTTTCTCCACAGCCTGTCAATGCCTAGAAGGTGTCTATAAAAGAAATCAACTGCAGAACAGGAGTCAATTTCAGTCTTTTGCGCTTTTCACGCTAGCACTGCGAAGCTGACTGGGGGCGCGAGACACGCGCGATGCATGGGAAACAAGTTCTGCAGGCTATAAAAGAAATTTAAAAAAAATAAAAAAAATTAAGCAAGCCTGATTTTATTTCGATGAGTCTATTTTTTGTCGAAAGCAAACGTGAAAAATCGCATTAAAATTCGTGACAGTATGCTAACGTGACTTAAGCGTGTGACCGATTTCCGGTCACACGCCAAAGGTCATACGATCTTGTGCGATGTTTATCATCAGCCGACGAACGATTGAAGTGATGAAAGGTTTTCAAAATCGAAGTCATTAGTTTGCGATGAATTTTCAATCTTTTGGCCTCCTGACTGAAGTAAAAACTCTTGCAACTCTTGCTTCTAAAGGACCGCAGTGACGTGTTGTGACTTTATTTCGATTCACGGCCGGATTCTGGCGCAGTCGCTGAGCAAACGTACGTTTGTCTTAAAATTATTTTGTGACTCAAACCGACGCAACAAAAGTTGGAAATAACCTTCCTTGCCGTAAAAACCTGTTACAAGCAATGGTGAGTAATCCTTTCATGTAAAACCTTTCTTTTAGTTTGACAACCGTCCGCAAGCCGTCTAATTTGCATAAATTTCCCAATTCAATTGCTCTCACCGCTTGCTTTGGTGTCAGGATGGTATTTGATTTCCAGAGCTAAAACTTTCCAGTAAGTTAGTACAAACGCCAAGGTTCCATTTTATATTGATTTTATGAGCAAGCGGCATATACCAGAGGCCTTTTTTAATCGTCAAAGTTGGCCTTCGTTTCTAGCATGTCTAACGTCACAAATATGACCTCTTTAGACTTGTCGATTATAAAAATAACAGACATTGTTTTCCAAATTTTCTTTTAAGGTTTTCAGGAGTAAGAACAAAATAATAATTCGGTGAAGTTTCAGTGTCAGGGAATGTTTCTTACGCTTTCACCCTTCTCTGGAAGTTGCCATTGCATCCTGCCGTGTTTTGTTCGAAAAACAGGAATAAAATCGATTTTTCAAACTTTTTTTAATTTTTCCTTTAAAATGAATCGTTTGAACCCAAAACTATTTTTCCTTAAATTAGGTCACTAAAAGGGATGTTTTGGCAAAATAATAAAAAATTCGATTTTTTGACGAGTGTCTTGCGATTCTCGATTTTCTCAGAAAATGGCTCTTAAGTTGCGCACGATCGCCAATAAAAAAGTTGCTTTTTCGTGTCACGCAAATCGTATGAAAACGTTTGTTGATCCAAATTTGAGGCCAATTGACCCTCCGCCTTTTGATGGTCCCGCTGAGCCGTATTTGGATGAAGCTGATATTCCAAAAGATTGTTTTGAACCAAATAATTCTGTGCATGCTGAAGAGAATCAACCTCAGTATGAAGTCTGCAGACAGTGCTGATTTACAAGACAAGATGAACTGCAGCACAGTCGTCTATTCTCCTACAAGATGAATCTGTGTCTACTGATCTAAACTTTTTCAAGATGTTCACACTAGAAGGCTGACATGCATTTGTTTTCAAGCACTCAGGATTCAAGAACTTTCATCTACTTTGGACATTTAACGTTGAACTCTTGAGTAATATTAGTGGTAGTTTTATAGTCGTTTTGATATTTCGCATTATTTTCTCAGTACTTTTTCAAATTTTCCTTAGTGTTCTTCCGCTAGTTACGTTTGTTCCTTACTTTTTCATTCATATACGTCCAATTGCATCGAGGACGATGCTTCTTCTAAGGAGGGAGGAATGTTGTGAAGTATTCTGTAGGTTACTTTAAGTATATTTCGTGTTTGTGCTTGACGTTTCATTCGTGACTAGAGTCTTGTTATGATCAGTTTATAGATCAAGGTTAATCCGTATATGTGTTAACAGTTTTTGAGTGTGAATACCTTTTTAATGGGTTTGTCGACCGAAGTGTCATCAAGCTTGGGGTTTAATTAAGTTTGATTGTCAGTTTTTAAGTGGGTACGTTTTGGAACCATTACTGACCTTGATTGATACCTACATCAGAGTTCCTGTTTTGGTTTAAGGTAGAGTCTCGTGGGTTTAGCTGTCACGCTTTCATTGGTTTTCTTACGGGTTTGTCTATTCCCCTTTGGTCATCAACAGGAAATTCGTTTAAGTCACTCGGAAAAGCGTTTGTAACTCTCATGGTCAGCAAGCCTAGACGTACCTACGTTTTACTCATATACGTTGCCAGTGTTTAGCACAAGGAAGAGAGAAAGTAGTTGAGATTAGTTACATATGAGCTGCTGTAAAGATTAAAGAACAACAAGATGTAAACTCAGATACCTGGTACCTCTACGCTCAGTGACTGAGTTGCTCGTAAACCCCCTACACTACACACCGACTAAGAAAGAACAGAAAGTTAAACCTGCTCACAGGTAGGTTTAAACCTTGATTTATGGTTTTTTCATGGTCATCCATTTTTAAATGACCTGAAATAGACGGACTCCTAAACAACAGAGACTTGACACAAAAAAAGACTACCCCAATCGATGCAAAGTACATGTTCAACAAATTCCGCACCTTAGGGATAGTTTTACGTTTCTGCCTTATAGAAAAGACTCGGTCAGTGACCTCTTAAATATTTTGGACAAAAATCGTTCAGCATTATACAAGGAGACTGCTGCTTACACCGTTGCTGCAAGTTTTTATTGCTTTGAGAGTTTATTCAACGGCTAAGGGCCAACTTTCGAGCAGATCATTGCCGATGTAATTGGTGTTTCTGTATTTACTGCATACGCTGAGCCATTCACAAGGTTTCAAGGGCGATTGTGAAGCGAAAATAACATACCCTGTGATTTGTTGAGAACTTGACATATACCAAGTGAAAGCTTCATTGTTGGGGGGCGTTCAAAAATTACTATACTGCTGACTATCCTTGTTTTCCGTCCTTTTTCGTGACATTTGCTTCTTTCCTGCGAATAACTTCAATACAAACTGAGAGCTTTTTCTCCACTAGCCTTTCTTTGCAAATCATGTTCTTTGGATTGGAGTTTCAGTTTCCGTTTGGTACAATCTGGATTTTGAGACTTGGATTTTTGCAATGTTTTGTCGTTTCCTTTCTTTTTTTGCTTCTGGAAATTCTCTTCCCACTGCCGTCATTAACAGTTTTTATTCTTTGATAAATTGGTGGTTTGACCGGATTTAGCGACCATATTGAGTCACAACTTCCAACAGGGAATTAAATGTGCATACAAATAACCCCACAAACCATGTATTTCCTCGTGAGAAATTGTTTAGCATTGACAGGACAAAACACAGTTCAGTCACGTTTTAATAACGTACTTCAAACATCGTTTAACCGTTGTTTATCAAGACAACGTCTCAACCGTGGCTCAGCCTTAAACACAGGTTAACTTAGACTTCGTTTAAATAATTGGCCCTGTCTGTTTAGATAACAGATGTGGCTAATAGCAACCAGTGAAAAAGGCCTCCCTTGTATTACCTTTTGGCCACGAGATACAGCAGATATTTTAAACTATCCTTAAAGAACAAGGGCTACACATAGATGGAACAATTCATGCCTGTATCTGCTTATAGCACAAGTGGATCCGAGATCTACCCTTTGTAGCTATGGCGCGTTCATGCTGTCAAAATTCAACAGGTCAAATCGAGAGTCAACATTCCAAAATGAGCGCCATAGCTCTAATTCAGTCAACAAACCTTTTCTAAATTGAGTGCCATTTTCTCGCAGCAGACGGGTTAGTTCGATCAGATACTTTTCAAATTGATTAGATACCTTCCAAATGGAACAGTTTCCCTCTAAATCGAACAAATTAAATCGTTTACGTTAAATCGCATCACGGTAGAGTCAAGCATTGACTGAGCCGAAAACGCCTAGGGACTAGGCTGCTTATGCACAGTTTTGGACTTACACACAAAGAGTATCATTATATGTTATTGTATTTTCTGTAGTGCTCAATTTAATATAGTGCTTGTCTGAGAGACAAGTCCATAAAAAAATTAATCTTTTACTCTGACATGCATGTGGATGGAAGAGACACCTGGAAAAAGAAGTTGAAGATTAAAAAATATCTTGATAAGTGTAGACAAGGCCATAGTCTTTGATCATCTGTTTAAACTATGTCAACCACTATCAACACTCTACACAGACATGATTTACGAAATACATTTTTACAGCTCAAAATACAAAACACAAACCAAAGAAATAACTTAAAAATCCAAGTACAGAATTGTGAAACCAGAGAAAAAAAAGCATTAATCTTAAGTGAATGTGAGGCATATTTCACTAAATTTAGCGAGAAACACTTCTCTGTAATTTCTTTGTTGCATCTGCAAGTCCACATTAGGCACTTACTCACAAAATTTCTATCAAACTCAATAAAATGAGATTTTTAAAACCAGGACGAAGTTGTATTACACTTAAAATACCTTCATTCAATTAAATTGACGCAATATTAAACAGTACTGAATTAAACTAATATTTTCATAATTACAAATGTGACTCAAATGAAAATGAAAAAATCGCTTTTTTTCTCTTTACATATATGATTAACTGGAAAACACCAGCTGCAGAAGATGTGAGTTAATAACGAAAAGGGACAAAACGAAAAGCTCTTACCCTTAAGATGGACCAGTAACAACTTTGCTGCAAATGAGTGGAATTCCCTTCAAACAATTCCCTTGTCTTTATCCAGTTTTAAACGACACCCTTCCAAAGTGACTTTTAAAAGTACCTGTTAGTAATGTTATTTATGACGAATGAGCCCGCGAAGAAGGCAGAAATAAATATTTTGACGGCACGAGATACAACAGGGCCTGGGTACTATGCCGGGTGCACCATGGGTAGCCATATCGGGGGTATATAAGGCTGCGTATATCACGTGTTCGTCATCTAGGCTTACGAACCAACCTCTCCTTGGTTTTTCTTAACGTTTTTATCGGCTCTTTCTTGCGTTATACCCGTCAGCAAAGACGAAGTGTCCGATCTCATTGAGGAGAATAATAAACAGTTAATGGACTCGTTTAAAGTTTTGTTAATAGAAACCGTTGGTCAAATCAAGCGCGCTAATGAATATTTGGCCGAGCAGCAGATGAAGGAAATTAAGAAACTAAAGTATAACGAACCACGTAAGTTCAAGAAGAAGGCCAACGAAAACCAGTTTTAAAGGGATCCACAGTGCAGAATTTTGCGGCCGTGTAGCGTACTAGGCCCGTAAGAAGAAGAAGACCACTCAAAAACAGATCCTCGCCAGTGGGAACGCCGGCGTCCACCTCAACTTCACATATGCAACCCCAGCCTCATGTCAAACGTTCCTGTTTTTCGCCTTCTCGACGACCCAGTGTCGGGACCTGTTTTGCCCGTGGAAAGCGTTCCTGTTACCCGACGATGGACAAGCCAAACATCCCAAACTCCCAAATGGCTAGATGAAGGACAACAATCAGGTGCAGTCTATTCTAATTTAGTACTGAATTTTTTAGGCGGCTAGCCGTAATATGGATCAGGATTGTCTCGATATTATACCAGTTTCTTCTGACGTTCACCCCGCTAGTTTTAGGCGCGGTTTAGAGCTCTGAGTGTACCGTTGATATTTCTATTCTGCCTTCAGTTTGGGGAAGATTTTTCACAGTTATCTATTTCTGGCATACTTTGCTAGTTTCTCTGTTCATTTTGAATGTTTTTAGTCTTAGGTACAAATTCCCTTCTTCCAGCTTTCTATGTTTTTTTACAAATCCTACAATGCCTCTGCACGTGTTTACAGTTCTTTTTGTCCGTAGCTGTTAATGAGCTTCCCAGCCTCAACCTCCTTTTAAAAATTTTTGCATTCCAATATCATTTACCCGCTTTCTGTTTGACGCGCCGCTCCGGCTAACAAAGGTTAATCCTGGATTTTAGGCACGTTTGCACTTTTTTCTTCAAACAGAAATTCAAGTGCGAAGACTTGTCCATGGCCACTTATATTTTTGATATGGGTTTTTATTTATTCATATTTTACCTCTAGTGCGGTTATCGTAATTTTCCCTGATCACCAGTATTTCCTTGCGTTCACCTGGGATCTCGGCACCTGGATTTTTAGGTATTTTCTACTTTGCGCGCTTCCCTTTGGGTTCTTGTCAGCCTCCCTCAAACCGCTTCAGAAATCTAGAAGAAGCCAAGGTATCCCTATTGCCATTTTTCTTGACTATGGTCTAGCTATTCTCGGTTTTCAGCTGACGTCACACATTTATGCAAATTAGGCACCCGCCATGTTGGAGCCCATGTAAGAGCTCATATTTTATGCAAATGTAAGCCATTTCTATGTAGGACGAAGCGTTCACGTGCAATTAATTTAACTTTTAATGGATAATTTCAAAGGCGAGAATCCAGAATCTCCAGAGGATATTCTGCAAAAGATACCGGTGCTTTCAAGCTATGCCAAGGGCCTAGAAAACCACATAAAAGAACGATATTTGAAGAAGATTTCTGTGGTGGGAGTAGATCCGGCGGCTTTACCGAGCGAGCAGTTGAGTCCTGAATGCTTGCCGCCAATAGAAGTCTCCGACTTACTCTCGTACTTAGTTCTAGAGACAAGCCATTACACGAATAAGCAATTTAAGGCTTTCAAAAGTCTTCAGGCATATAATCAAATGGTTTCTGGCTTTGTCACGTCAGTTAATGGAAAGGAAATAGCGGACAAGCATGTTGTAGTGGCTAAAGTGCGACATTCGCAGAGCATGAGAGATCCTCTAGTGAATATTTGGATCATCACAGAGAAAGATGGAAACATTATCTCGGCGCATTGTTTAGATTGCAAAGCAGGCCTAGGTGAAACCTGCTCCCATGTAGCGAGTGCTCTGTTTTACATCGAAGCCATAACACAGATCCAAGGAAAGCTCGCCTGTACTCAAGTGAAATGCACGTGGGTTTTACCGACGTATGTGAACGAAGTACCATACGCGAGAGCAGAGGATATCAACTTTTCGTCTGCCCAAAAGCTAAAAACCACATTGGATCTGCAAATTGAGTCATTACCTCAAAATGCTGGGGAGAATAAGGAAACAAATACCGTAGAACAACGCCGTGGACAACAATTTGGTTCGACTCCGCCATCAGATAGAGAAATGGAGGAGGTCTATGCCAAACTGAATAATTGTCGTAACAAAGCTGTGGCTCTAAGCTTGATTGATCCTTATGCCGATCAGTTTATCGATGAAAGTCGCACACTACCGACCATTTCAGAATTATTTCAGACTAAAAATCTTGATCTTCAGTACCCGGAGCTACTTAAATTGTGTACTAATATCACATTAAATATTTCTGAGGACCACATAAACAAAGTGGAAATAAACTCACGAACCCAGGCAAACGGTTCAGGATTTTATAGACATCGTGCTGGCAGAATTGGCGCATCTGTTAGCAGTGCAGTATTCCACACAAACCTTGCACAACCCTCCCAGTCCTTGATTAGGACAATTTGCTACCCAAGCCTTTATAAGGTCAATACTAAAGCAGTCAGGCATGGTCAAAAGCACGAGAGTGATGCCATAAAGGCATATGAAGCGGCTGTCAAAGCAAAGCATGCAAACTTAGAGGTAAAGAGGTGTGGATTATTTATAAACAAAGGGAAAGCATTTCTCCATGCCACACCTGATTTCCTTGTGTCTTGTAGCTGTTGCGGGAATGGGTGTGGGGAAGTGAAGTGCCCTTTCATCATCAAAGATGGTAATTTTGAGGACTATATTCAACAAAAGAATTCCTGCCTAGAAAAAGTAAATGGGCACTTCCAACTAAAGAAAACTCACAGCTACTACTTTCAAGTACAGCAGCAACTCTTCTCAGTGCCAGATGTCAAATATTGTGACTTTGTGGTATGTGCTATTGATAAAATGAAAAACATTCATTTAGTAGTTCAACGCATATACCCTGACATTGAACACTGGAACCGTGTGCTGCCTAAATTAGAAATATTTTGGACAATATGCATTCTCCCTGAGATTTTGGGGCGATGGTATACTCGACGTTGCACAGTGCCAGTTAAATTACCAGATAAGGATGCCATCTGTTTCTGTCGAATGAAAAGAGATGAAGAGAGCATTTTATGCAGTAATGAGGAATGCCCTTACAAAGGGTTTCACGCTTCCTGTCTATCTCTTACTTCTGTGAAAATGCCGAAGACATGGTACTGCCCTCATTGTTGCAGACTTCCTCAGTTTAAGAAGAGAGGAGGTACTAGAAAGGTATCACATGCTGTATCAAATCAAGCAGCTATGAAGTGTGACAGCATCTGTATCTGCAAGTCAAAGCCCTTACCCACAGACAAGTTAGTAGAGTGTCATGGACAAGGCTGCAAAAATGGAAAGTTTTTTCACCTGCCTTGTTTAAATTTGAAAAGAATGCCCAACAACCACAGAACAACTTGGAAATGTTCTGCATGCAAAAAAGCTATTCCTGTTCCAGCTACCACTTGTTCTTCTTCCTCCGGTTCCGATAGTAGTGATGAGGACATTGACGTTGTTATCACCAAAGTTTGTGAGGGTGAAACTGATAAGACTTCTGCCTTTGCAAAGATGACAGACTCCCATTTTGATTTAATTACTAGTCCTACTGGATGGCTAGACTGTGACATTATTCAGCAAGCTCAAGTTTTACTACAGCTTGAGAATGCAGCAATTGATGGCTTTCAGCGACCTACACTTGGTCGAGTTAGAAATTTTGACGTTGTCAGTAGTGAATTTGTGCAAATTCTACATACTGGTAACAGCCACTGGGTGTGTATCAGCTCAGTTGGATGTCTGCCAGGACATGTTAACCTCTATGACAGCCTTTATGACTCTGTTTTAAGCCAGGAAATAGAGGAACAGGCAAATGATTTGCTAGGTGGGAGATTGGAAGCTCTCAATCCTATGCCAGTGCAGCAACAAAGAAATGGCAGTGACTGTGGGGTTTTTGCAATTGCATTTTCTACCTGCCTAGTATTTGGAGAAGATCCAACATTTGTAAATTTTGATATGTTGAAAATGAGGCCTCATTTAACTGCATGTCTTAGAAATGGAAGAATGAGCTTGTTTCCTTCATTTTAAATGCAGGGGCTCTCAGATACTTTTCAGACAGTTCAAAGAGAAAAAAAAACAGAAAACTGTATCAGACATGTAGATTTGCTTTACAAAATAACATTTTATTGTCTCGAGTAACACTTAAACATGACAAAGAGTAAAGCCGTCAAAATCAGATGTGTAAACCACATCCCTAGACAATATGGATATATATTAATAACTTCACAGGACTTCAGGCTTCAGGATTAATCATCGATCGTTTATTAAGACAGTGCTGTTTCGTATGGTCAATGCTCCTCAATTGAATGAATTGAGCGCTCTGCAAAATACATTCTACCCAGAATACGAGTATTTATATATACACATATCTTTCATAGAGCGCTCAATTCATTTTATTGAAGAGCATTGACCATACAAAACAGCACTGTCGCAATAAACGATCGATCAATATCAAGTTAGATGCATATTCCTAATAACTAGATTAAATTACTTGTACTCATTGGCTTGGTCGACAGTGTACGCATAGTTTTTCTTTGATTGGACTAGTGTTGATCAAACTTTCCGACAGCCTTAGAGGAGGGTGGCTTGGGAGCAGCAGTCTAAGGCAATCTTTAATTACAAAAAAAAAAAAAGCTTGTGTCTTTTGATGAAAGAGGACAACACAAATGAAGGGGCTAGTAAACAGTATCACTATGGTCCAACAAGAAGCACTATATTGCTTAAAATAAATGAATAGTATGAACACTTGTATGTTATTGTAATTACTGTTTTCCATTTCATATGTATGCACCTAGTAACAAAACCTGTTTGGGTGCTGGCCCTGCAATATTTTTACAGGAAACTTTAACAAATTATGTCTTGTGAAACAATTAGGTAGACAAAAAGAGGTGCTAAGAGGAATAAAACAATAGGAATGTAGTACTCATTGCTTAACCTCAACATTGATTCCTTTTGTTGTTTTTTTCCAAGAAACCCAGTAGCCAAGTATGAATGTTGTTATATAGAAATAAAGTGATCTTTCCACATGGCAAAGCTTGAAATAAGTTAAATATTCAAGCACTCACACAAGGCTAAGATTTAAATAGATTTGAGTTAGATTTGAATTTTATAGATAAAAAATGATCCACCCCTAAAATGATGTTCTTGTCTCTGAAAACAGCATAGCTGTATGCATGTCAGTTCACAGTTCATTAAATCTGCAATCTTAACCTGCCCCGTTCAAAGCAGGATAACAACATCTTGCTCCACAATAAACACAAAACAGACATAAGACACATTCTTAGGTAGAAAAAATCCCTGTTACCTTTACAACGACCTGGGTTTCCACATCATTATTATATCAGTAGCAATTTCCCCATCAAAGAAAATATCAGTGCTTCAACCATGGAAGGGGACTGGATTAATTTTAATATGTGGCCATATCATCCAATGGGTTGGGCCACAAATTAAACCAAGCTTCCATTGGAGGGGGGAGGCGATTGTGAATACATTCTAGGACAGATACAAAAATACATGTATATGACATCAAATTCAATCAAATGGAACAATTGGAGGACAAAAGTTAACAAGAGCAGCACAAACTCTTATCATGTGATCCACTAATGGAATACGACGGTCAGAGTTTTCATGATTACAAATCAGAAAGTCAGTTGGCAGAGTTCCTTCCAAAATGGTATACTTTCGTCTTAGTAGTCCAATAACACGTTCCACGTGGATTCTAACGTTGGCTATGCCTCTTGTCTCCTCTACATCCACTGGGTCTAGCTGAGCCTTTCCCCTTGTGAAAGCTGGGATTACAAGCTTTGCTTGCCTAAATCCAACAGATTCAGTGATGGTGAATCCTCTATCTGCCATAACCATGTCCCCTGGGATAAGCTTTTCCAGAAAACCACAGTTCTCAGTTAAAACTTATCTGAGACACGACCTCCCCAGCCTTCTGAAACAAAAGAGATAGTTCCCTGTGGAGTTATCCCTACTAGAACCTTGATGGTATTGTGATGTTTGTAACTTGAGAAAGTCTGTGCCCTGGCCAGCAAGTTGGAAGGCTTTTCAATGAATACCTCAAAGCAATCAATGATCACGGTGGTTTTCTTCCCAAATGCATACTGAAAGCACTGGGGCATAGTCTTTTAAAGTTGGTCTCTGTTTGGCCAGTAAACAAAGCGAAATAATCTCGAATCCATCACCACAATCCAATGATAAAATACTCTTGAAATGGTGGACACTGACACAGAAAATCGGTAGGCAAGATCCTGTAGCGGTGCATTTAATCTTAGTTTCATGAGTACAATCATAAACTCTTGAAATCGATCCAGCGACTGTGTTTGTCGAGTTACATATGGCGACACATGATCGAAGACAACCATCAGCACTTCCATTGAAGGGAGGCCTGTGTAAAAACGGACTTTATCATCCGAATCAAAGAAATCTTTACCTGGTGCTTGGTACTTGTTTTTCTGAAACATATACTCAAACTCCGCGGTTTGGCACCATCCCTCCTTTGTGTCAGGGTTAATTTGGCATTCGGCGTCCTTTACACCTACTTCCGGTGCGATTTCTTCTCCTTCGCAAAAGCTCTTCGGTTTGAGTCACAGAAAATGTTTCATCGCTAGATCCTTCGGTCCCTTCATTTTGAATTTCCTTGGTCGAAGTGCTTGGCTCGCCAAAGTCAATCTCAGCAACAGGAAGGCTGCTTTCATTAAGCTTTTGCCGCTTGTCTGCCACTTCGCGTTCTTGGCGGGCGATTGCAAGTTGTTCTCGCTTCTTTGCCCTCTCGGTCCTCTGTGCATTGGCTTTAACATCGACTTCAGGGCCATATTTCTTCTTTCCGAGATTTAGAGTCGGTATCCAATCGTCATGGTACCTATTCCAATAAGGAGCTGGCTTTCCACTGACAAAATGTTTGCCACACACACGTTCGCTTTCAAGAACTTGCTTTTCCTCCGTATCGCCGCGACTAATCGCTTTGATCCACTCTTTTCTCCTCTCTGCAGTTAGCTTTTCCTCAAATTCTCCTTTATTAGTAACGACTGCTGGTATACGATAAAATCCCACTCCTTGATCTCGACCAGTTCTATTCCCACAGCCAGGAATAACGCAGAGAACCATCTCAACATTCGACTACGATCTCACATCGAAGGGCATTTGTTTACATTTGGATGGGCTCCAACATGGCGGATAGCAACCGTCGTCATGATAGAGGTCACGTGAGTGAAAACCAAGAATAGGAGGAGGAGCCTATCGCGTTCAGGCCTTAATTTACAGTTTGCGGGCTGTCCATGCCGATTTGCTTTAGTCTCGCTTTGTTCGAATTCCTATGAGGAAAAGTCCCTGTGGGAGCCCGTTCGAATTTTCTAGTGGCTTCGCGTTCATCTCAACATATCACTCTGGATGGAAGTATTAGAGCCACGGATGAACGCATTGCTAAATTGTCTCGCGACCTGGCGGCTTTGTCTTCATATTAGTCGTCCACCACAGTCCACGTTCTACGCGTCCCGTGTGTAGCCGCCCATAGTATTTCCTCCTCGAGTAGCGTGGGATCCGTCGCGTGCATTATGGCCCGATTTCTTTTCTCAGTTGTTTACTCAGCTGTTTCCTGGGATAGCTAGGTTTTCCTGTCCGTTGATTCTTTGTATGAAATTGAATTTTGGTCGAACAATGTTAGCCTCTCTACGGCAAAATTTATCGAGGGGTTCCAGTTCGCTTCCAGTGAGAGTAAGCTCCGGCTTCTCCGATGCTTCCGATTCAGCCTGCGGCGTTTAAGTGGAGTCTGAACCTGAGTTGATTTTTTATCAGAATTGGTCGGAAAGTGTTCGTAGATCGACTTGAAGAGAGCTCAAAGCGGTTTGTCTTGCCTTACTAGCCTTCGCGAGCCCTTCATCTAATTCCAAGGTTTTTTGGTATTCTGACAACCAGAACGTCGAATCCATTCTTCTCGACGGCAGCAGGAAATGCGATCTCAAGGATTTAGCCCTAGTTGTTTTCCAATTTGCTCCCATCATTGTATTTTGTTCGAGGTCAAGTGGATCCCTAGGGACCTGAACGCTAGTGCGGTCTGTATCTGCAAGCTCGTTGACTTCGATGGTTACGGCCTCAACGATTTTGTTTTGCTAGGGCTAAATCACCTCTTAGGTCCTTACATTATTGACAGGTTCGCCTGTTAGTTACAACGGCGAGTTGCCTTGGCTTAACTCTCTATTTTTTCAGCCAGGCTGTTAGGCTGTTTATGCCTTCGCTCAAAATTGGGGATAGGACAACAACTGGCTTGGCCCACCTGTTTGCCTCATTGTCAGAGTCATGTATATCAGACACATTGGGCTCTGCCGCGCTCACGGGAGCCCTTATTCCTCACGTATGGAAGTCAGCTATTTTCTGAAATGTTTCTACTAGAGATGGAGTGCATTGGAATAGTTTTGTTGTGGACTGGGTTTTATTGCTTAAGTTCCAGGGATTATTTGTTCCAGGGAAGGTCCGTAATTCCCTTTTCAGAACCAGGCCTTTATTTTTTGGCGTCATAGCGCTTCGAGTTTATTTTCGGCGCCCCACACCTCCCTCGTCCCTGGCGGGCTTCTGCTCTACGCCACCTGATGGAAAGTGTTGCCTGTGCCTCTACACGCGTGTTATGCGTACTTTAGGTTTGGACCCATTAGGTTTTTGCTTGTAGCCTTTTGACCCCCCCGCCCACTCTCCTCTCACTTCCCTTTTCCGGTGTTTTTTCTTCTTTATTTCGTGATCCTCACATTTTCTTTTGTATTTTCGATTACTTTTCAGATATATTCCGCTCTGGTTTCTAGCGTGGGCCCCAGAATTTCCCACCAGAGGGTTGAACCCTGAGGCTGACAGACAGTCTACAATGCAATCGACGGTGTACCTTCGTGCTTCTCGCAAGTAAAAATGTTTTACTGCCAGTAAGCTTCATTCCTGGGCCTGTCCCGCTAGTCCCTGCCATGTTGCCTTGTATTTGCAACACCTCATTGAAGAGTCGCACTCCCCGTGCGTCGTAGACTCGGATGTTTATGGTATTAAATGGGTTCATACCATGACGGGTATCCCCTCTCCCAGGGATAACTCGATTATTGAAGTGGCTAGGTGTGTTTTCAAAACGATTTTAGGTTTGATGAGGTCTCCATAATGAGAGGGTATTATATTTTCTTTCATGAGGGTTCATGATCATTAAAGTTCTCAAAAGCAAGAACGACCAACTTTGTAAGGACGATGACTCGAAGTGATTTTTTCGGAAATGTTTGGCCCTGCTTGTCCTGTCAAGCTTCTAAAGAGGTACCTTGCTCTTTTTTCCATCCCCTTTAGCTCCGGGGATCTCATTTTTGCCCCATTTTTCGCGGGAACAACTCTTTTTAGTTAGTTTCCCAGGACGAGCCTATCAGCTATACCACAATTAGAGAGGCTTTTCGCAAGGACCTGAGAATTGTCGGGGTTGACTCTTCCACTTTTGGTTTATATTCCTTGCGTTCGTGAGGGGCCACCTTCGCTGCTTATAATGGGGTTTGTGACAGTGTGTTTCAGTGGCTCGGCCGCTGAAAGTCCGTTCTAGCCAAGGACGCCTACCGATGATGACCTAGAAAAAAGGCTTTCAGTTTCCAAGTTTCTTGGGCTTTAGGAGCTTTCATTTGTCATTTCGCCCAATACTTTGTCACTCTACGTACTTTGTAGGGTTGGTTCTCGCCAAGCCGTCCCAAAATAAACTTATTTGCCATTACGTTTTGTCTGTTGATGTTGTGTAGTGGAGTCAAAATATGTTATTTCTGACGAATGAGCCCGCGAAGAAGGCAGAAATAAATATTTTGACGGCACGAGATACAACAGGGCCTGGGTACTAGGCCGGGTGCACCATGGGTAGCCATATCGGGGGTATATAAGGCTGCGTATATCACGTGTTCGTCATCTAGGCTTACGAACCAACCTCTCCTTGGTTTTTCTTAAATTTTTGTTTTATTTATTTTTAGGAGCAACATATTCTCGATTACATTGTAAAGTCCCGTAGGAAGGGCTTTGAGCTTGAGCCTTGGTTCCTACCCAGATTTCCTGCCCGCATTTTTTCCCTTCGAGGTTTTTTTGGGCAGGTTTTTTCTGGCCTCCGTCTGACCGCATTTACTTCAGTTTGTAAGCGGTAGCTCAGCTCTGCTAGTTTTCAGCCTTTTTCCCGTTTCTTATTTTATGTACTTGTACACTAGTTATCTCAGTTTTGCACCTGCTCCTTTACTTGATATATTTAGTTTCCATGTATGCTTAGGTCAGCTGTCCCGGAACCGCTCTTCAGGAGGCGACGTAAGTCTCGCTTGACGCAGTTAGGTTGCAGGCAATGTTACAGACCTCCAGCCAGGGTCGTTATTCATTGTTTACCCTCAATGTCCCGCCCTAGCCTTTTATGGCAGCCTTACTGGTTATTGGGCTACGTGCCTTGTTGGGTACATTAGTGGAGATAATTCCCAGTTTTCCTGGCACTCAGCCTCTGTGCTCCTGAAGTGTTCCCGGTCCCAGTTACACGTTGATCACAGTTTTATTAAATTTTTTATTAAATTAAATCGGTGCATTGGTAACCAACCTGAAAGATGTCTTATTCAACAGATTAAGACTTCCAAGAAAAAGCATTGGATCAACAGACAAACTGATTCCCCCACTTATGCGATCCCGTCTTACGACCTTTCAGAATTCTCGTGGCCTAGGACCTCTCATGACCAATGCAAGTCGTCTTCCCCACCAAGTCAACTACCCGTCGCTTCCACCTATTCACCAATCTACTGCTCAATCAGTAATACCACAATCAGTTCCACAACCACAACCAGTACCACAATCAGTACCACAACCGTCTTATGCTGAAATGGCGAGGATGCCCCCTCCAGAACCAACCACCCAAGCTGGAATGAAACCACAATCAATAAACATTAACTCTGTTATGGAACTCTTGAGACTTTATGAATCTACACGTCATCAATGATACCCTATATCCTTTTCCTACTTTGATTTTCATCCATTACTCTATCTTACTTCATTTGAGTTGTTTTTCACTGCTATTCCTTAGTTAAGTGGTAGTTATAGAATATGTCCTCTCTTAGATCTAGCGTTTTATCTATAACTAGTTGGAATGTAAATGGTTTATCCGAAAATTTCTTTATGGGTAACAAATTATCAAATAGTGATTTTTTACGTTTTTTCAATCATTGTGATATAATTGTATTGACTGAAACTTGGAGGTCAGATGAAATTTCTTTGTCGGGTTATGAATTTTTCACAAACCCCAGTCAAAAACATCATCGAAAGAAAAATGGCAGATCTTCAGGTGGAATTGCTCTTGGTTTTAGAACTACCTTCAAGAAAGGCATCCAATTAATCTCATATCATACTAATTTTTTGTGGTGCAAAATTGATAAAAACTTTTTTGCTATAGATCAGGATATATTTTTATGTGCCATTTACGTGCCCCCTCGGGACTCGCCCTATTTTAACCCTAACATTTTTGATGATCTCGAAAACGACATTGCTTACTATAGTGCAGAAGGCTTTATTATGTTGACAGGCGATTTCAATGCTAGAACAGGCTCTGCTCTAGATTTCGTTGACCTTGATCAAAATATTCATATACCCGGCGACGATCTCTTTCCTAAGCGCAACCTAAGAAAAAGGAGAAATTACGACACCCATATAAATGAGCACGCTCAGTCATTACTAGACATTTGCAAGTCATGTGACTTACGAATCGTAAATGGGAGGACGACAGGAGACTCCTTTGGTAACATTACTTATCATTCTCCAAAAGGAATCAGCACCGTAGACTACTTCGTTGTTAGTCATGAAATATTAAGCTTGACGGAAAATTTTATTGTCAAAGAACCAACAATTTTCTCGGATCACTCTCAACTTATCTGTTGGCTGAATATTTCCCCATCAATCTCCCCTCAAACAAATACTCCTCCGCAAGCAAAAGCATTTGATCTTCCTAAACAATTCTTTTGGAATGAAACTTCTAGAGAACATTTTCTTAATATCTTAAAACAAGATAAATTCCTCTCACGATTAAATCTATTTGAAAATACTAATTTTGCCATGGACAGTGAAGGCATTGATTCTGCTACGGAACATTTTACAAACATTTTGAAGGATATATGCGCCTGTTCTCTCAGATTAGCTTGTACACAAAAGAAACCAAAAAAGCATAAATTATGGTTTGATAAGGACTGTGCCTTTCTAAGGAAAAATTTAAGGGGACTCTCTAACAAGAAACATAAAAAACCTTATGATGAAAGTCTCAGACACGACTATCACAGCGTGCGTAAAAACTTTAAGAAATTGGTTAAACACAAAAAAGCAAAATTACTAGATTCTCAAGTTGAGGACCTCATACAAAACAAAGACAGTCAGAAATTCTGGACTTACCTCAAATCTTTAAAAGAAAAACAACGCTCCCCCTCTAACAAAAACGATATTCCAGCTGACAGTCTATTTAGCCATTTTAAACGCTTACATTCGGTTTCAGACCCCCCTTCTTTTTATTCAGATCCTGTTTCCTTAAAGGAAGACATTTCCAGTTTAGAAGAAACGAAAAACATTCACGACTACTTAGATAGCCCTATTTCAATTAATGAAATAGAAACTACGGTGAAATCACTTAAGTCAAGGAAAGCTCCGGGACCTGACAAAATTCGTAATGAAATGTTGAAAGCCGGCGTACAATTCTTGAAAACCGCACTCCAAAAATTATTTAACCTTATACTCCAAAGTGGTTTTTACCCTAGCTCTTGGTGCGAAGGAATAATAACCCCTATTTATAAATCTGGAAACAAGCAAGACCCGGGAAATTATAGAGGTATATGTATAAATAGTTGTCTCGGAAAGCTTTTCACTTCAGTACTTAATACCAGACTGAAAAATTTTGTAATCGATCAAGACATATTGCATGAAGCTCAAATAGGTTTTTTACCGAATCATCGTACAACTGATCACATATTTACCTTAAGAACACTAATCGATAAATACGTCAATCAAACTAAAAAAGGAAAATTATATACCTGCTTTATTGACTTCAAAAAGGCTTTTGATTCGGTTTGGCATGATGGCTTATTCTATAAACTCCTTCGGTACAAAATTGGGGGAAAATTTTATGATTTAATAAAGCACCTTTATTCAAAAACTAAATGCTCCATAAAGTTTTCCGATTGTCAACGAACGGAATTCTTTAACTATTGCAAAGGGGTTAGACAAGGTTGTATCCTTTCTCCTATGCTTTTCAACCTATATCTAAATGAAATCCCTTTTTTACTTGACCGACAAGACACAGACCCTATTATTTTAACAAATGGAACTCATCTGAACTGTTTATTTTATGCAGATGATCTTGTTCTAATTTCCCATTCAGCCGAAGGACTTCAAAAAGCGCTTTCTGTGCTCGCTGAATATTGTAACAAATGGTTGCTATCTGTTAATTCAAAGAAAACTAAAGTTCTGATTTTTCAAAAGAAATGTAGAAAATCAATCCTTAACAAATATTGTTTTCAGATAAACAATGACAAAATAGAAATTGTTAACAATTATACCTACCTCGGAATCAATTTAGCTACAAATGGGAACTTCAATGTATGTAAAATAAACTTAAAAGAAAAAACACGACGATCGTTCTTTGCGATACGACGCTACCTTGATTTCTTGAAACTACCAATTGACATAACCAATAAACTCATTAATTCGCTTTTCCTCCCCATTCTTTTATATGGATCTGAAATCTGGGGCATATATACTAAAGATGATTTTAACGCCTGGGAAAAAGACATAATTGAAAAAACGCATATATATTTTTGCAAACAGTCCTTAGGAGTAAATAAACAATGTCCAAACGTCGCTGCTAGAAATGAACTCGGTAGATTACCGCTGAAATTAACTATAGATACCTCAATTATTACCGGGGCCCAGCCGAAGGCTGGCACCGGTCTTAGAATGCAGACGGTCCGTTTTTTCAACGTTACATTGTTAGGGATATATCGCTGACTGAGATATATCGCGGGCTCATTGAAATCTTATCCTCCATTTTGAAAAGAACGAGGCATGGAGGACAATCAAGAGAAAGATTATAGCTTTTTGAGGAAAGACACGTTCCCCAACCTTTACGATGCACTAGTTTATGAGCGAAAATTTAAGAGTGAATATTTGGAGAGACAAATTTACCAGCGATCACTTAAGAGTGAACCTTCCATCGTGAAACTTATCGAGAAATTGAGTGAACCTTCCATCGTGAAATTTATCGAGAATCAAAGCGAACACTTATCAAAATTTGTCTTCAAAAAGATTTCAATGATTGACATACCGAAGTCTTCAAAGCTCCATCGCTATGTTAGTAAGGTGAGAAAACTTTATCATGCACGATATAAATGTAATAACAAACGCGATCCAAAGATAATTAACTTAAATAAAATGGCTATACCAAAGAAAGCTTATTTGTTGTCTTTCTTTAGCAGGCATTATCACAGGATAATGAAACTAAAATGTAAAAGCACGTCGATACTTATCATTGTTTTCTTGCAATTGTGTGAGTCATATGACCAATTATGTGAATTTCAAACTAAGTAAAGATGTTGAGAAGAATTCAGGACCTACTCAATACAACACTGATCATCATGAAGTAATAATTAGACCTTCTCTGCAAAATCACAGCTCAACAATGCAGTTGAACTCTCCTATTTCCTCTGAGAATTTGATGAAGTCTAGATTAGGTGCACTTTGTTTACAATCAATAGATGTTGGCGGTGCAGGTGATTGTTTCTTTAGATCTGTATCACATCAATTATATGGCAATAGCAACCATCATATGCATATACGTACTGCTGGGGTTCAATTTATGAGAGACAATCCAGAGAGATTTACTGAGAGCAATACCGAAAATTCATGGCTAAGATATCTGAGTACAGTCCGGAATATCCCTAAATTTAAGGACAGGGCCAACTGGTCACGCGACACTTTTCAACCAATGAGAAGGCGCCCTTGGGTTTATCAACAAACAAATCAAAACATCGCCCCAGTGATCAAAAATTTTCAAAACAACGGACGGAGTTGGACAGAATCAGTCATCGTTTCGAGCTTCTCTAGCCTGCGTAGCAAGCGTTTCCTCGCGAGGTTCGTCTAGAAAGCTGGGACAAGAGCAAAAAAATGAATGACGGGGAAGGAGAGGGAAAGAAGGAACCGCTTGCCCGCAAACCCCACGATTTTGAAAAACTGCGTTCGCCCACGAACGCAGCTTCTGATTGGCGCGGTGCGGGTAGCGTTGATTACTTAGCATTCAAAACATCAATCAAACCAGGCATGATTTGTTTTCGTGTGTCACAGATCTGGTCTCATCTGATTTGTGGTCGCAGATTACAAATGCTTTGGACTGATATTTATTGGAATCGTGTTTGTGCGAAGGTTTATGAGATCAGAGTCTTCAAAGTATAATTGGAGATCGAGCAGTGGAGACTAGGGAAGGCCAATTTATTGAGAATGACGGCGTGCGGATCTGACTGGAAAAAATGGACTGTTTGTTAGAGATAACATCAACATAAATCAGAACATCGGTACTCGACACTGGCTAAAGCAGCCATGGACAAGCGATTTGTCAGCTTTTTGAAATGAAAAGATTCTTTTTGTTTATTGGAAATTTAGCGGCATCTATCGTACAGAACGTTTCGACACAGGCTGAAGAGCAGCCGCTCTCCAAAACTTATACCCGGCTGAGTGAATTGTTCCGGACAAATGGTTTTTGACGTGTCGACAAGGCTTCAGACGAGATAAAGCCACACAATAAAAAACAAGAAATTCCGCAGCAATTGCTCATAGTTCTAACTTTTTTTATCGTAAATCTTTTTTATTACAGTTCTTGCAATCGCCTGCAACGTGTTCTATTAGAGAACAAAGTAATTTTACAAATCTGGCAATCCAGGGGTAATCTGTTCGTTATGTTTCTATTTTGACGAGCTGTCAATTTACAAATGAACCGAACCGTGAAATATCAAGGGGCGTTTTCCAGAATCGTGGGGTTTGCGGGCAAGCGTTTCCTCTTCTCCCCTCCCCCTCCCACTTCAACCTTTTTTTTTGCTTCCGCTCAAACGCTTGCTACGCAGGCTAAGCTTCTCAGGCATATTTTTAAGACTTTCATGAGGCATAGACAATTTTTTTAAGTGGACAGCGTATCGGAAGCTATATTGGAAGGGTCTCGTGAAATATTCAGCACATTTTGTGGTTTATTCTTCTTTTATCTTTTAAACAACGCGATGTATCGGAGAGATTTTGGTCGGCTTTCAAGGTAGGTGAACAAGTATCTATTATTTTTTCGATTCACAGATTTTTTACGAAGTTCTAGATATTTTTCCTCGATTGTCATATCGATTAACTTTTATCATGTTGAATGTGGAGGTGGCAGACAACCTAGAATTTTGGTAGACAATTTTTGAATTCCCAGGTCCAAAACACGTACGTTTTCCACTCCCGGGTTTCTCACAAAAAGCCGTGTTATTACTTTTTTTTCGCATTAGTACGAGCCTTTGCCTTTTTTCTTTTCAAGGCCAAAACAACTTTATTAGTCTTATGGATATTCACGTCCAAAATCTCGCCTCACTTTGCCGAATTTGCGGGGATGAAATTGAAGATCATAAGCGCAAGGTAGATACTAACCGCTTTGTTTCTGAAATTCACTAATCTGGAAAGATTTAATGTTGTTGGATTCTCCAAATGTTGAAACAAGGCAAATCTCAGTTGTAAATGCTGTATTTCGCTACTCATTGAACATGCACTGATTATCTGGGATAAATTTAAAACATTGCAGGTACTACAGCAAGCAAAGAAAGCACCAGATGCGTGAAGTCAACACAAAACAACACAAAAAAACAAACAAGAAAAATTAATAAATTTGAACTACTTTCTTTTCTTGTTATGATGACTGGTTCTTTGATTCTTGTCCTGTAGAAGTTAATAGGTAGTACCAATGCTGTTTTGTACGATCTCAACAAATTTTCACACTCTCTCTAAGGCTATTTTTACACAGGAAGAGTTTGCTTCTATCAAGTATCTTGCAAACCATGCCAGTGAAGCCAAGACCTCTGCGATCGGTCCGGAATCAGTTCGAACACCCCAATGATTCCTTGCAATGATTAATGCTCTTATTCTCTTACATGACATGTTTTCTTTGAAATATTAAATGTGAAACCTAGACGAGTACTGTAAGTTCATCTTTAATTCTGTCCGACTCCGTCCGTTGTTTTGAAAATTTTTGATCACTGGGGCGATGTTTTGATTTGTTTGTTGATAAACACAAGCGCGCCTTCTCATTGGTTAAAAAGTGGCGCGTGACCAGTTGGCCCTGTCCTTAAATTTAGGGATATTCCGGACTGGTAATATGTGTATTCAAGGTACATGGGCTGATGCACTTATCATTCAAGCAGTTGCAGATATGCTACTGTTTACCCAGTTCAGGAAAGAAATACTTCCTCTACAATTATTATAGGTCATATTGATGAATGCTACTATGTATCAACCACTGCCTTACAATCAAGTGCCTCCATTTCAGTGTGCAATGAATTAACAAATGATACTCAGTCATCAATAAATAAGCATTTTATTATGTCTATATATAACACTGGATGGCATTTTTTACAGTGCAAGACAACAATCCATGACCGCAAAGATCTATTTCAAAAATGTCTTATGTCTGTTATCATTTCAAATTCACAGTGTTTTCGCAAAAAATAGATAAATGTGATTAATAAATCTCAATGATAAACCTGATGATAACGTACTTGAGAAAATCTGAAATTGTGATAATTCTGTAACAAACTTCTTTGCAAACTTTGTCATTACCATTCAACCCAAAACTGTCAGTGATTTTTGCTTTTTCACTCAAACTTAAAAACAAATGAAAACCTTATACAGATCACACTTATTGACATCACAGTGTTACTAAAAACACTACTATAACACAGACCGTTAGCTGTAATAACACTGAACAAACTTCCAACAACATCCTCCTTTCTCATGCATTTTGTTGCTTTTCTTCTGCATGAGTAAATTCAGACTAAGTATTAGCCTCCACAGAGGAGGGGGGAGGGGTGCGAGAGGTAAACTATATCTATGCAATCCCGTGTCCCACTGGGCCCCGGTAAGTTCCACGTAGTGGTTCTAGTTAAATTTTGGATTCATTTACAAAATATGCCAGATAAAAACATAGCAAAACAATGTCTACAACTCTCCCAGGAAATGGCCGATAACAACCAGCCAGGTTTGATGCAGAAAATAAAAACTATATGTAGCAAGTACAACGCAACCGCCATAACATTAAATGAAAACAACGAAAAAGTCTTCACCTCTTACATCAAGCAAAACATCAATAATGCTCTAACTGAGCATCAACTCACCCTCCTTAAAACAAATAGAAAATTGAATTTCTATACTACCTTTAAGAACGATAATAAAAAAGCAGAATTCTTAAATACGATTAAAAACCCACTTCACAAAACAGCACTCAATAAATTTCGAATAGGAAATCATCGATTACATATTGAAACAGGCAGACACACAGTACCTAAAACTCCCGAAAATTTAAGAATATGTTATCTATGTCAGACAAATGAAGTTGAAAATGAACTTCATTTTCTATTCTTCTGCAAACTTTATGACAATTTACGTTTAAAACTCTTCAGTGAAATATCTAATAGATATACACTTTTCAAGGACTTAGATGTGACTTCAAAACTTTTATTTCTCTTTAATAGTATAGATCCCTCTGTTTGTAGATCAATTGCTGCTTTTGTTTTTGAATGTATGCGTTACAGACATGATATGTTATTTCAGAAAAGAATATAATCTTTTATTTTGCTATATATTTATAAATGATATATTTGTATTTTATTCATAAATATTAAATAGGTAATGCCATGTATAGATATGGAAATACCTTAATAAATTGTTGTTGTTGTTGCAAATTTCCCCAGCCTAACTGGCACTAAGCCTGCGTGCTTATTTGGGGGATTCAGGTCGAGATCGACCAGTTGTAGCAGTTTTTTCTTTTTGCTTAGCCTCTGTGCTCCTACCATGTTCCTCGTGCCAGTTATGCGTTGTCTGAGTTTTATTAATTAGTTTCCCCAGCCTAACTGGCAGCCTAACTGGCACTAAGCCTGTGTGCTTATTTGGGGGATGCAGGTCGAGATCGACCAGTTGTAGCAGTGTTTTCTTTTTGCTTAGCCTCTGTGCTCCTACCATGTTCCTCGTGCCAGTTATGCGTTGTCTGAGTTTTATTAATTAGTTTCCCCAGCCTAACTGGCAGCCTAACTGGCACTAAGCCTGTGTGCTTATTTGGGGGATGCGGGTCGAGATCGACCAGTTGTAGCAGTTTTTTCTTTTTGCTTAGCCTCTGTGCTCCTACCGTGTTCCTCGTGCCAGTTATGCGTTGTCTGAGTTTTATTAATTAGTTTCCCCAGCCTAACTGGCAGCCTAACTGGCACTAAGCCTGTGTGCTTATTTGGGGGATTCAGGTCGAGATCGACCAGTTGTAGCAGTTTTTTCCTTTTCCTTAGCCTCTGTGCTCCTACCGTGTTCCTCGTGCCAGTTATGCGTTGTCTGAGTTTTATTAGTTTCCCCAGCCTAACTGGCAGCCTAACTGGCACTAAGCCTGTGTGCTTATTTGGGGGATTCAGGTCGAGATCGACCAGTTGTGAGCAGTTTTTTCTTTTTGCTTAGCCTCTGTGCTACTACCGTGTTCCGTGTGCCAGTTATGCGTTGTCTGAGTTTTATTAATTAGTTTCCACAGAATAACTGGCAGCCTAACTGGCACTAAGCCTGTCTGCTTAAATGGGAGATTCAGGTCAAGAGCGACCATTTGTCGTACGAGTTTTATCTTTTTGTGAAAGCTAGTTTACAAGTGTTGTATATTAGGTATTCACCAGTATTCACCTATTATTTTATTTACATAAATACTTTGTAGGGTTGGTTCTCGCCAAGCCGTCCCAAAATAAACTTACTTGCCATTACGTTTTGTCTGTTGATGTTGTGAAGTGGAGTCAAAATAGTAAATACTTACTACCTACTTGTATGTTAGTAAATGTATGATTTTAGACTTTTAGTTTTATATTTATTCACGTACATGTCATTTTTTAGAACTTTTATTATTTTTTAAACTTTAATCATGTAAATTTTTGAACTTTAAACTGGAACATAATTGTTTCTATTAGTGATTTTAGTCAAAGGGGACCATGTAAATCACTGGTTTAAGTCAAGCTGGCATCCTCAATAAACATCATCATCATCATTCACTCAAGCAAAGAATTGTGGATTTCGTTTTCAAGGTCATCATTTATGGATCATCAGTGGCAGTAAGTCACTTCTTAAGGCCTCTGTTTCTACAGTAGAATTTCTGATTTTAACCAGAGCCTCAAAAAAGCAGTTGCATACTTTCAGCCTTTACAAAGGAAAGATAATGTCCCTTTGGATTTCTTAGCATTTTGGTATAGTGAGGCGGTATAAGTAACCGAAAAACCTCCTTGTTAATTTTCAGGAACTTATCACGTTTCCCAGGTGGGACAGATGCTTTGGGAGAGGAAGGAGAAAACGCCAACACCATATGGGATACAGTTTTGGCAGCACATGGTCAGTATCCTCCTCCTGTAAACCAGTGTCTTTAAGATGATGCAAAGTCTGAAAACGAAACAGTGATTGTTGTCCTTAAAAAATTCCGCAATTATTGTGTATTAATTTTAAAATCTTTCAAAAATTGTTTCAGAATGCTCAAGAGCTGATGAATCTGAAGATTTCGAATGTCTGAAAAAGAGTACAACAAGCATGTAAAACACAGAATACCCATTTTTGGAATAACCAGAATGTAATGGTAATTTGAGACCACGTGTACGTCATGTACATTTGCAATTGCCTCTTACAATAAAAGAAAAGCTTCATGTAACAGATCTAGAGCCAATCAAATTACTAGGAGTCTACATTGATGAGAATCTCAACTTTTCAGGCACGTAGCCAGTATTTTTTAGGGCGGTGCGATTCAACAAGGAGACGGACCAAACGAGGCCGGAGGTGCAACTCTCTAGGGGTAAAATTCGATTGTCAGAGACTACATTAAGAATATGGATATTTTTCAATTTTTTTGAACTTCCATCTGATTCCTTTAGCCTTTTTGGTTCCTTTTTTTTTTTACAAAGACTACTTACTTTTACAATTTCAGAGAGTAGCAGATGTCAATGTTACTAAATAGAAAGAAAAAAATAAGAAAAAAAGTGGTAAAACCGTATTATTCGCTAGTTTTGCTGCTAATCATCATGATCTTTCAGTGTTGCGCCAAACGCAAACCTCCTTGGGTGCTTCTTAGCAAACACCTCAGCGACTTTTTTCACAACATTGTGGTCTGCTTATTTAAACCAAGTTTAGACAGCATTTATGAAAGTCATCGTCTCGCCCATGTTTAAACCATGAATGACAATTATTTAAACACTGTTCTTCCCTAAGCTTCTTTAAACCATGTCTGAACATCGACTAAAGGACAACAGAAAGTTAAAACCTGCTCGCAGGTAGGTTTAAACCTTGATTTATGGTTTTTTCATGGTCGTTCATTTCTAAATGACCTGAAATAGACGGACTACTGAACAACAGAGAGTTCAGAGAAAAAGAGACTACCTCAATCAAATCAAAGTACATGTTCAACAAATTCCGCACCTTAGGGATAGTTTTGCGTTTCTGCCTTATAGAAAAGAGTCAGTCACTGACCTCTGAAAAATTTTGGACAAAAATCTTTCTGCATTACACAAAGAGACGTCTACCGCTTACAACGTTGCTGCAAGTTTTTATTGCTTTGAGTTTTTATTCAACGGCTAGGGGCCAACTTTTGAGCAGATCATTGCCGATTTAATTGGTGTTTCTGTATTTCCTGTATACATACACTGAGCCATGCACAAGGTTTCAAGGGCGATTGTGAAGCGAAAAGAACATTCCCTGTCATTCCTTGAAAACTCGACATAAACCAAGAGAAAGCTTCATTGTTGGGGGGCGTTCAAAAATTACTGTACTGCTGACTATCCTTCTTTTCCCTCCTTTTTCGTGACATGTGCTTTTTTCTTGCGAGTAACTTCAATACAAACTGAGAGCTTTTTCTCAACTAGCTTTTCTTTGCGAATCGTATTCCTGGATTGGAGTTTTAGTTTCCGTTTGATACAATTTGGATTTTGAGAGTTTAACTTTTTCCCCTTTTTGTTGTCGTATCCTTTCTTTTTTACTTCTGGAAATTCTCTTCCCACCGGCCGTTATTAACAGTTTTTATTCTTTGATAAATTGGTGGTTTGACCAGATTTTATACCGACCATATGGAGTCACATATCTTCCAAAAGGGAATTAAATGTGCAAAGAAAGAACCCCACAAACAATGCTCCTTGTGAGACATTGTTTAGCTCAGTCACGTTTTAATAATGTATTTCAAACATGGTTCAACTATTGTTTATCGAGACAACGTCTTAACCGTGGCTCAGCCTTAAACACAGGTTAACTTAGACTTCGTTTAAATACTTGGCCCTGTCTGTTTAGATACCAGATGTGGCTAATAACAACCAGTGAAGAGGGCCTCCCTTGTACCACAAAGATTACCTTTTGGCCACAAGATACAGCAGATATTTTACACTATCCTTAAAGGCAAAGGGCTACACAAATGGAACAATTCACGCCTTTGTCGCCTTACAGTACAAGTGGATCCGAGATCTACCCTTTCTAACTATGGCGCGTTTATACTGTCAAAATTCAACATGTCAAATCGAGAGTCAACATTCCAAAATTAGCGCCATAGCTCCAATTCAGTCAACAAACCTTTTCTAAATCGAGTGCCATATTCTCGTAGCGGACGGGTTAATTCGATCACATACTTTTCAAATTGATTCGGTAACTTCCAAATAGACCAGTTTCCTTCTACATTGAAGAAATTAAATCGTTTACGTTAAATCGATTATCATTTCCCTTCCACAAATTAAATCGATCACTATACCTAAGATGCTTTGCTGATATACTATATCCACTGACAAAACACAACCGCAGGCTCTTCTGTTTCCTCGTGGAGTGACCGTCGAAGGATGAAGCAGAGGTAAAGTCATATTATACTGTCATATATGTATCTAGAATATGATTTCTTCATGAAAGTAGAGCATGGTTCTTTAGACATTGTACTCAGTAATATCACCAACCCATCGAATGCTCTTGAACTCGGATAAAACAGACACTAGAATACAATCGCAAATCACTCGTGAACTGCTCGTGAACTCCTTACCGTAG
>CALNXK010000036.1:1695000-1697500 GCA_942486035.1 Porites lobata
AATTCCACACTATACACTTCCCCCTTTGCATTACTTTGGCCAATTTTTGGTGGGTATGTCTCACTGGCATTTCATAAGCTAACATCATTATAGTCTAATCATGATCTATTCTTATAGAGCCCATCTTAGGCACATTTGGGCAAATAATTTTCTTACTCTTAGGTCACAAACAATTCTGCAATCCTGCAATTCTGCAATTCTGCAATCCCCTCCCCACCCCCAATACAAGGTCTATTTTTTATTCATGCAACAATTCCTAAATATTCCAACATTGCTTTGGGCTGAGGGGGTTTGGAGAATTGAATATTCAATATCACTTCATGAATCAAAAAATGCGTAGCTGGGCACTATTTTGTTAAGCAAGCCAAGCATTTTTCATTCTAGTATCTCTGTTCAAAATGCCCTAAAAGACGATCCCATTATAGCTCTTGTAGTTTCAGGCTATTTTTAGTTTAAAATTTTTAAATCAGTTTGATTTCGATTTTTCATTGTCTCTTACTCCTTATCATACTGTGAAACAAGCAGGATCGCCTTATTTGTAACTCTGGTATAATTGAAGACAAATTTCATTTTCTCTTCCATTGTCCAAAATATTCAGTCCTGAGGGAGAAATTCTACAATCAAATCCAACAAAATCTTGCCGACTTTAATCAGCTATCTTACACAGAATTAATAATTAAATTGATGAATTCACAGAATTTTTCCGTAAATTCACATTTGTTGAAATTTGTCTCATTATGTAATGATTTACCTACTAATTTGTTATCAAATCATGTTGATGACACTTGATTGACTGTAGTAATCATTGCATTGCATTATCATTGTTACAAATTGTAACTTTATGTTAACGCTTTTGCAATACTGTAACTACATAATTATAGTCATGCAAATAAAGCTTATGTTGTTGTTGTTTTTGCTCCACACACCCTCCTTGAGTCAATTTAAGAGCCAGTCTCTGTAAGATCCTCATATCGAGTTTTGTCCACAAAATGGATTTCGCTCATAACTTTTCTGTAGACGTCTTTTAATAAGTATCTAACAAAATTATATGAAACTAGATTGGAGAAATTCGTTTCTGTAAATTTTTTTAAACGAATTTTCTTTCGGCGCCACACGAGGACCTGAGATGCTTGTGAAATATGCAAATTTTGTCAAAATTCAACCCATTGCTCCGGATAAAAGAGTGTGACCCAAAGCTTCCAATTTACTAGTTGATTTAATTGAGCCTTTATCTTTAAAATAATACAGGTCCGCATCAGAGTTCTTTTTTCCTTCATGGCCAGGATAAGAATAACGACAGTTTTACGTGGCCACTAGTATAATTCTACCTCGTCATCAGTCCGAGTCACTACGGAGTTACATGAGAAGCATGCGCATGCTTATCTGGTCATTGCAGTGCTGCTATCCGGTCAGTCAACACGGGTGTTACTGCACGGAACAAAATTTTTGGTCTTTACGACAATAACCTTTTACGGTTCATCCTACCTAAATCTCTGCAGTAAGCCTGATACACATAATTGTCAGGGATCGCCGTCTGTGAGTATTTTTTGTTTAGAATTCGCTTTTTGTGCCTAACCCTCTTTCCCGCCAGATTAGATACCGCACAATGGCGAGCGATCAGATTGATACTGGCGCTCCTGCGCTTTCTTCTCAGGGCCCACCGGACGCAGATCCGAACCCACTGGGTCAAGATCGAAATATTGAGTCCGCCCTGAGGCAAATCAACACCAACATGGGCACGATGACTCAACTTTTAACCGACGTGTGTGCGCGCCTTCCCACGACCGAGGCACACCGAGCGGCTAGCTCCTCTTGCCGAAGCCCACCGGGCACAAGGCACACAGGCCAAAAACGGCGGTCCGATTCCATCTCCTCCGTTGAATCATCAGACAATGAACATGAGCCGCGGCGAAAATCGAGGAGAGAGGATGATTCCCTAAGCCTGCATGCAACAGATGATGACGTTGCACAACTATTTGCCGACCCGGCATCAAATCCCGCAACTGTCACCGACAAAACGGATACAGCGGGCGAGGACGAGTTACTAAAAGAACTTGTAACCTCCTTACAAGAGGAAGACGCAAAAGGGCCAAAAGTTCAACAACAGCTGGCCGAAATTGCCAACAAAAGATGGGGCAATAAGCTCAATTCGGACAAAATAAATAGCATTCTGAGCAAACACCCGCAGCCAGAAAACTGCGAGGAACTGGGGATCAAACGCGTTAATCCTGAGATCTGGGCGCCCCTAAATGCTGCCAAAAGAAAGGCAGATTTACAACTCGCAAACATGCAGCAGGCCCTGCAAAAAGCCACTTTCTCGATTGTCACGACTTGCGATAAACTTTTGGCCGTAAAATCGCAAATTGAGACAAAGGAAATGGTCACCGACAGTATTGATGCTATCGCTCTTGTCGGACATGTGGTCTCCGAGATCTCATCTATAAGGCGGGAACAGCTCAGGCCATCCTTAAAGCCCGAGTTCCAAACAATTTGCACCAAC
>CALNXK010000036.1:1702500-1712500 GCA_942486035.1 Porites lobata
GCTGACTGTGTCCCTTTAATCTTCTAAGAAGAATGCAGAGACCTTCCATTCTGTCAACAACTCTTCTTTGATAGCATCTGAAGCTATCATGTATTTGAAGAACCTCTGAGAGAATTTGCAAGTCGTGCTTTCTAAATCTAAACTCTGCCAAACACTCAGCATCGTTCATCTCATCGAGGGAAAACCTGTCATATTCCTCGTGCGAGAAATTCGGATTTTTCGGCATAAATTGCTCGTGTAGTAGCTAAAACTCATCTTCATCTCGAATACCGTCCTCATAACTCAAAAGAAGTTGATTTTGGACCTCGTGAAAAGAAGAAATGATTAAAGTATTGGACTGCTTCTCGATTTTCACTATAAATGAGCACTGTTTTGTTAACATGTCCTCTTGCACGTTCAAGTGCGCGCTTAACATTTTAGTTTTCCCGCCGTGAACGACGTCCTCGGCCTAGCCCCTCAGCAACTCTACTCGTTGTCGTCATTGCTTAAGGTCCCTAATGCTTCTTGAAGACGACGAGCAATTCGAGCACGAAGAAGCATGGATGGAAGAATGTCAGGAGATTTACCTTAAGCTTTCAACGGACACAGAAGATTTTTTAAAGGAACAATTAGTCCTAAGGGATGGATGATTTTATTTTTGGGGGGGGGGGGGTTGGGCAATTACCAAAAAAAAATTCCTGCACAGCAAAAGTCAAGAAAAAAAAAATCATGCACAGTGGGCCAGGGAAAAAAAAAATTCGAGCAAGCCTTTCTACTGGTAGGATCCTGTTAGAGCAAATAAAAAGGTAATCTGTAATTTTTGTCGATTTTATTTCAACAGACCAAAAATGCTGTTAAACTGTTTGTAAAATAATTCACTTCTTTGTGTTTCATATCATAAATATCAAAAATACAACATTTCCATCCATCTCTTGTAGTAAAACATAAATTTGAACCATTTCACTGAATCTGGTATTATTATAAAAATCAAGTCTTAAAATATCATTTATATTTAAATATAACTTGTATTATAAAATAACTTTTAGCTATCTTCAACATATCTCATATATATTTATTAAATAACAATTACTGCAATGTCTTATAGTGTCTATGTTTCTGCCCCTTTTTCTGCTTCTACAGAAGCTTCTTAACAGACCAAAAATGCTGTTAAACTGTTTGTAAAATAATTCACCTCCTTGTGTTTCATATCATAAATATCAAAAATACAACATTTCCATCCATTTCTTGTAGTAAAACATAAATTTGAACCATTTCACTGAATCTGGTATTATTATAAAAATCAAGCCTTAAAATATCATTTATATTTAAATATAACTTGTATTATAAAATGACTTTCAGCTATCTTCAACATATCTCATATATATTTATTAAATAACAAAAACTGTAATGTCTTATAGTGTCTATGTTTCTGCCCCTTATTCTGTCACTTCTTCTGCTTCTGCCCGTGCCCCTCCTTCTGCCATTGCTTCTGCTTCTGTCACTGTTTTTGCTTCTGCGCCTGCTTTACTCTTCTTTCTTTTTTCCAGAGCAGAGTGTGACAAAAAAGGATACACAAAAGAGAAGAAGATACAAGACATAAAAGCCAATTTCTTTGGCAGACAGCTTAACAGCTCATCCAAGAAACAAAACAATGGTCCAACTTTAATCTCATTACAAGGTACCACGCATAGTCACCCATCTTCAAAAATCACAAGTCAGCCTCCTTCTGCAAATTCCTCGACACTACATGTTCCACCTTGGGGTGGCACCCTAAATAATACTGCTCACATGGTCACACAATCATTAACAAACACTTGCCCCATTGATAATTATTTGACTATATTCTATGTGCTATTAACTGACCACAAGAAGTTACATCAAGAACTTGTGAAGTCAACAGAGATTTTTGCTGGAACCCTCATTCACATCAAAAATTTATTTGACACCAGAATGTTTCCTGAAGCAAAACTTGAATGGCTACATTTGTTTCCAGCAAGATTTGACCTCACAGCACCAATCATTGATTTGTGGGGAAATGAGGATGACCTCTTTCTCTCAAGGCTTCAGCCTGTCTTGCGAACAACATATACTGGAACCTGTTCTTCGCCTGCATGCCCAGCCCAACAGGTGGATTATGTCTCCCACAACGTTATGTTAAGGTACTTGCCTGCAACATTTTATGCATTTATGCATGGCTTTTAAATGATATACCCTTCCATGGAAAGTACAACCAGTCAGAATATTAAAGCATATATTTGTATGTTGCTATTAAAATGTTGCCTGTATGTCTGTGTGTTGTATGTTATCTTTTCTTTTAATTTTATGTATGTCTGTATGTATGCAAAAGTACATGCATGTCTTCTCATATATAAACCCTATTAAAATAATGTATTTAATGTGTTATTTTCAAGTGAGGTTGGCATACCACCTCCAGGATTTCTGCAGATGAGTCTTGACGAGTGGATGTCAACAGATCGTGTGAAAACACTGTGCGGTTCCACTCTTCTGGGTCCACTTACAGGTGGTAGCCCCCACTTTTTTGGGACAGTTCTTAGTCAGTGCCCTAGTTCTGGTCAATTTGTGTAAGTTATACACATTGTTAATTTAAAACAAATAACATTTAACTGAATTTTTGCTTCAAATCAAAATAGAAGCATTGTCACATCAGCATATAGACCATGTAGCTGAAGCTCTTGAGTAGGGTGCTGATGTAAACGTTCATTTCCATGTTTAAATTTGTCCTATTTATAAATATCCTTTGAAATCATTAAATGTATTTATTGTAATAGGATTATATGATTAATTGTACAAGTAGTGTTCATTCCTGTAACCAAGTTATTGGTTTTCCATGTAGGCAACAACTCCAAGCATATTGTGGTGGACAACGGTCTTACCAAAGGCGGACATTTGTACGTGGAAGTCCTCCATTTATCCCCCTTGTCTTGGATCACTTTGCCACAAAGGGGATTCTTGCAGATATTTCTCAGTTACCCCCAGATATCAAGCTTGAAGGACACAGGTAAGCAGTTAGGGTTCACTACTCTATGTGTGTGTTGATACAGTAACACTTTTAAAATGTGCAAAGAGGAAATCATATGTTAAAATGTTCATCAGTGCAAAGAGTGAATCATACCACTCTCAGTGAAATTTATGAGGTTGTGATTTCTCAGAAGAATTTTAATTTATAATGACAGAAGATGGTGTGCTATAAACTGTGTGAAATGTACATATCTTATTCTTGTTTATGTAGAGAATGATGTATTAAACAGTTTGTCATATTTCTTCCAGATATGTCCTAAAGGGTGCTACATTTTATAGTGGAAATCACTATAGAGGTGCTGTAAAGAGGGGAGGCAACTGGTTCCACTATGATGGTCTATGGGAGAGGCAACAGCCAGGAAGTGGATTGAGACTGGGGGGCACAGCTACTCCACATGGCTTTATGCTGTCAAGCTGCATTTATGTCAAGGCTTTGTTACTGTAAGAGGGTGGGAAGTATTAAAATTTGCTAGGTGTTTTCTTAAGACAACATTTGTGTTTTAGATAAGATATTCAATACTAATTTCCTGGCATCGGATAAAAAGATCCAGGCATTTTTACAACATTTGTAATTCAGCTGAACAGAATTCCTTTATATTTATTTTTGTAACCCAACATGTAACACTGAATAGACTAAATGCAGCTTGACAGTATCGGCCTGGAGAGAAAGCACTGCTTGAGGTACATGTACCATCTTGTATAGACATACCCTATGGAATGCTCATTTTTGGTGATACTAAATATGAAGACTAAAAAAAATGGAAAAAAAAAAATTCGTGCACAAACCTTTAGGTGCTAAAAAAAATTCGTGCACAGCCCAAAGGCGAAAAAAAAAATTCTTACCAAGCAAAAATTGCCCAACCCCCCCCCTCAAAAATAAAATGGTCCATCCCTAAGTCAAAGCTCACACGAAAAAGGCATTGCCGGAACTTCTGTCACTGTCAGCGCACCGAAAGAAACAACAGAAAATTTTGTCAGCCAAGATGAAATCCACACTGAAAACACAGCTAATAAGAAAGGAAAAACCGGAATTTCGCCTTCCAGTTATCAGTCTTCTCAAGAACAAAACGCCGAGATACAGAATTCTATCGCCGATAATAAGCAAGCTACCGATAACGTGATAACTAATGACATTACAGAACAAAACACACCGCCTGTCAACGCAAATGGCAACAACACGCAAACAGCTGTCTGAATGGAAAAACCAAAAATGCCAAAGTTCTCAGGTGATGTCAGGGGATTCGCGATTTTCAAAGCGGACTTCAAACATCTGGTGGAGGGACGATATAGTAAACGTGATTCTATTACTATTCTCCGAGCAAGCTTGAATGGAAAGCCTTTGGAATTAATAAAGGGAATTGGCCACGACTACGATGCCGCGTGGGAGCATCTGGAATCAATTTATGGTGACCCGCGATTTGTTGCTGACGTATCACGCGAGATATCGCCCGATTTAAGGCTTTGCGTGACGGAGAAGACGCCCGTTTTTGTGACTTAGTGCATCTCGTGAGACGAAGTTTCAACACCCTGTCGGAAGTTGGGCGGCAAATGACATGGGCAATAATCACATGTTGGCGATTATTGAAAAAAAGATGTGTTCTGACAACTGCAAAGCTTAGAAACCACAAAATGTCACGCCACACTGGAAGCATTAATGTGCTGGATGACATCCGAAATGAAATCTAGAATGAGGGCCACGGCACCGCTGAGAAGTTCTTAGCACCTAAACATCAATCAGATATCAGCTTTTGAGGAAAAAGGGACAGTAAACCACAAGTGCTGGTTGCATAAGGTGTAAACCCATTGGACGGACCAGTGTCAAAAATTTACATCAATGTCCCCCAGTGGTCATCTCAAGGCCGTCAAGGATTGTTTCAGTTGTCTAAAACGAGCTGGTCGTGATCATGATGTTTCCACCTGTTCCCGCATACGCCAATGTAGTGAGTCATTTAACAGAAGTCAGTGCAAATACTTTCACCACCCATTGTTACACGGTGCCAATGTAACAAACTACGCTACAGCCTTAACAGTTTCATCCGTTACGAGCAGCAAACAGGCCAATTCTTCTCGTCATTCTTGAGGAAATTCTGGGATCCGAAAATGTCAAAAAGCAAGGAAACCTGCTCTTGGACTCTGGTGCTCAGGTCAGCTTAATCAAGTTGTCAGTAGCAGACGAACTCGGTCTCACGGGAAAGAAAGTAACCATCACCATAGCAAAAGTTGGAAGGGAGGAGGAAGAATTGATAATGAAGCTATTCCGTGTTCGTATCCGATCACTAGTGAGCCGAAATGTTATCCATACAGTTACAGCCGTGGGCATCCCATGTATAAGCAGTGACATTACCGAAATAAAGCTCAGTCACGTTGCTGGAATTTTGGCCTCAGAGAAGAGGAAATCCGCCTAAGAAATGGCCCGATTGACCTACTCGTTGGCATTGATCACCCTAAACTGCATACAGGTGAGACCAGAGAAGCTATTAACCTTATTGCAAGACAGTCACCCATTGGCTGGGTCATATTTGGAGCCACTCACGGAAAACATTAACAAGTGAACCGCGTCTTTAGCATAAAAGTCCCCACGCCCATAGACATGACTGACTTTTAGACAACAGAAACAATGGGAGTCGCTGCTAAGCCTTGTGAATGTGACGCGGACAAGTTACGTGCCGTAGAACCAAAAGAATTGAAAATTATTGAAGACTCCTGTCAAAAGATTGGACGCCAGTGGCCAATACCGTATCCATGGAAACGAGACCCGAAGGAACTGCCCAACAATGAAGTACAACCTAAGAAGAAAATGGAAGCAACTGAGGGCTGCCTGTCAAAACACCGGAGCATGCAGCCGCCTACGACAGACAAATGATGGAAATGACAGAGATGTAGTTTGCACGCAAGCTCACAAAACAGGAATTGGAGACATACAAGGGACCAGTCCATTACATTGCCCACCACGAGATAGGGAGACCCGAAAAGACAACGTCCATCTGCAGTCTTCAACTCATCTGCTTCATTTCAAGATCACCGACTGAATGATTATTGGATGAAAGGACCTGATCTGCTAAACAGCCTTTTTGGAGTCACCTTACGACTTAAGACAAAATGAAGTAGCCGTAACCGGAGACATTTCAAAAATGTATCACAGGGTTCTTATCCCCGAGCAAGATCAGCAAGTTCACTGATACCTGTGGAGAAACATGGAAACTAATTGAGAGCCTGATGTTTATGTAAAGACGGTGCTGACGTTTGGAGATAAGCCCGCACATGCTATGGCACAGATAACTTTGAGAAAAACCGCACACCAAGCAAAGAGTTCGTATCCCGAAGCTGCCCAGGTATTGAAGAACAATACCTACATGGACGACATTTGTGATTCAGTCCATTCCGTTCAGCCAGCCAAGCGACTGACACCACGGTCATTGGTCTGTTGATGGTAAACGGCATTTTAACTGGGACTCTTTTGTCATCTGAGGACACTGCTTTCCAGATGGATGTTTTGGCTCAATGCAACAATCTCCTTGTCATCGGCGCGGTTCTGTGCAGCATGTATGCAGCTAGCTACAATAGATGCTTCGAGTATTCTAAAATGGCCACGACGAATGATATTGATGCTAAAGTTAAGAGAAGGAAAGGTATGTTGATAATATTATTGCAAAGGTATAGCAACCTCAGAAATAATTTTCCGAACGGGTCAGGAAGGAAAGACATAAAGTCTATTTGTGTAGCTGCTTCGTGCGCCTTTTTTGGTGCTCAGCTTTCTGAAAGTAATATCGATACGGATTTTAAAGCTGTAGAACACTGTAAATTATCTGTTAAGTCCCCCTACCATCTCACTTAATATTATGCACTGATAATAAATGATACATCGTAACCAATCACGACTGTAAAACTTTGTGAGGACTGATCTGGCATGGTTTATTCATCAACTGGAAGCTTGGATTTCATTGTGATCTACTTTATATTCTATGTCTTTATGGTGTATTGATACCACTGTCTCTTTGAAATTACCTACCCACCTGTCAAATAACTCCCCCGTCTCCTTTAAGGCCCCTCCTCAAATGGGTTTGAAATATATAGGCCTCCTAGTCGGGGATTATACAGCAACTATGGTCGCTGTTCTGTAAGGCAAACATGACCTTATATCCTGAGAAAAAAATGTTAAATCAACATGCATGGTTGAATATCACTGAAGAGGACCAGTACGATATTCAGAATAGAAAGGTGCAAGATTACATATTTATATTGTTTGAGAAGGGGTTGGAATTTTTTACTGTAGTGTACCTCAAAAGTTATTGTAGTGAAACAACGTCAGTGCAGGATTTTATTTGTCAAAACAGTTTAATAATATTACTGATTTTCTTTCACGGGAAACACCAAGTGACCTAGCAAAACTGCTTGAGCAGCGCATGAGCTTGGATAGGCGTCGTTTGCAGGAGGGATTCCTACTATATGTAAGCCTAGTAACTCTTCAGAAGTACAACCTATGGGAACAAGTTCCAGCAATTCCATTTGATAGAAATGAGATGGTGGAACTGGTAACTAGGGAGTTCAATATTGCATTTATCAAGAGATGGGGAGGTGAGCAATCTTGACAAATAATTCTGATAGCTGGTTCAAATTGTTTGTGTGTTTTTAATAATAGTTAAAAGCCAGGTACCATTACTTTATAGCTTAAAACACTAAAATTTTAATTTGTTTTAATGTTATTCATAGATCACATTAATTTTGTGAAACTGCTGGTTGTAAGACAATGTTGGTGTGAGATGGAAATATGAAGAATGCCAGACAAGTATGTATGGTCAAAGATGTTGCTGAACTGCCTTTTTCATCAATCAGTGGTAGTATTGTTGTTGGTAAGTGTATTTGACAATAATCATTGAAGAGATGGAATTTTATGTGTGATGATTGTATAAGAACCACTAGTGATTGAATCACAGTGCCCATTGATTTAACAATAATTATTTTCTCAACAACAGAGCCCTGAAGTACGTCATTTTGTTTGAATAAGATGTATTTCCCTGGGCTCAATCCTATGAAAATTTATAATAATGTATGGAATAGAAGAAAACAGCACAGGTACAGGTGTTATTAATAATGGGTGTAATAAATGAAAAATATTCATATACTTCTTTATTAATGCTGTGCTGTTTGAAGGATTTTTCAAAATGCTGTGTTATTTCAATTTGATTAAAATAGGTTACAATGTACCCCTCTTTGACAATTAAAGGTGAAAAAATGATACAAGACTATTGTGACATAGTGTGTAGTACAAAACATTTAGTAACAACAGGTCACTCAAATCAATAGATAATAGAAAATGTTAATGATGTAAATGTTAAGTTAAAAATGGAAACATATGTATGTTGCATTTTAGAATATTTAAATATGCTTTAAAATTATTAGGTTGCCAGAACACAACAGCTAGAGGATCTAGATATTGTTCACAGCATTGTGCAACAGCAGTTACATTCCGTGATGACTCAGATGAAAGCAACAATCGCCAGATGACTGATAATAGTGATCAACCGGGTGCTTTAATCACTAGAACTTTGAATGAAAAGACCACAAGACAAGGGGTGTTATACGAAATATACTTATCTATTATAGACATGCTGTGCGCAAACTCCCATTAAAAGATTGTGTTAATAATCTTTCCAAAGCTAAATTATTTAGATAAAAATTTGCAAGATATTATTTAATTTCCATTTTCTAGTCAATATCTTTCTTTTAACCCTGGTTCAGGGTTGCCATGGATGGCAAAAACTCGGGGAAAAACGAAAATTGTTCAAGGTCAGGGAAAAGGCAGGGATTTTTTAAAAAGTCAGGTCAGGGAAAATCTTTGATATTGTCAAAGTCAGTGAAAAGTCAGGGAATTCTGTTTTCCTGTTTATAATTCATAAGTTTTTTCAAGCCTTTGAAATGCATTTGCTTTTGGAAAAGATGAAAAGTAGGTTGTAAAGCAAGCAAAGCGATCAATTTGACATGCTACGCCTGGCACATGTAGTAATTGTGGATTTGTTGTTTGCGTCGTGAACGCTTTCTTCCAAATTCCTTCTTCCTCTGTCCACGAAAAGCGGAAAGAGGTTGAAAATGAAGAGAAAAATATCGATGGCCTACAAAAAAATCTGAAGCAAAAGTAAACATTGATTTTTTCTCATTAATGAATGGTCAGTGAAAAGTGTTTAAAGGTCAGTGATAACCCTGTGGATTATTCAAGTGTGTGTTCCGAGGTATCCAAATTCAGTTGCAATGAGCCCTGATGGTTGGGCAGCTATTTTGATACAACAAGGAGGCACTGGATCAGATGCCAACCTAATGGGGTCGTCCTGTTGCAAAGGCAGTTTAGATCACAAGGAGGTTAAAAACAGTGAGAATCATGGATTATAATCAAATCACAAGGTTAAAAATGTGCTTGAGAAATACAGTGTAAGTATGATGTGGGAATTGATTTTCTGTGAGAAAAGTATTTATTGCATGGCCATAGTGAAAACAAAGATGGGAACTGGTCTTAGAGGAAGTTCAGAGTTTTTGAATAAAGAAAAATTGTCAGGGTTTCAAGCTTTCATCTTTAGTTTACAATTACACTGAAGTATTAAAATGATGCTGGAAACTGTTGACATCAGACTTGAATTTCTGCTAGACAGGATACTGTGTTAAATGAGTTCGCACTGTCGAAAATTAATAGCTGTACACAAAGGAAAAGTGCAGCTTCCTTTTATGAAATCAGTCAGCGCAGTTTTCAATGATCTGGCTGGTAGACGATGTTGTGAGAAATTTGAAGGCTCTTTTTGCTGCTGGAATTTTATTTGCAAAAGGATGAGTCAATTAGATGTAAGGAAACTGTTTCACAAACATACTATAGCAGTTTAGCTGGGGATTGACGAACTTTGCACAAATTCAAAAGAAAGTTGAAGTTGAAAGTTGAACATGAAACGTGGAAAAAAGTCCTTGTAATCAATGTGGTCAGTACTATAACCCTTGAGGT
>CALNXK010000036.1:1717500-1725000 GCA_942486035.1 Porites lobata
AACAACTTTATTGGAATAAGCAGCATTTTGACATGAGGTAAAAGTCGTGTAGGCCTACCACCCCCTTTTGATAGCTGTAGTGTCAACTATTTCTAGCTAGTTAATACAATAATTATTACAAATATTAAGGCAAAGCTAGCGCGTTTGTTCTCGACTTCTCACATCACATTACACATCGATTGCACGTGGAACACAAATACGAACTCGAGAGTACGTTCATATATATAGCTCAGTTTACTCGTAATATAGTCCACTGCTCTTTAGATATGGGGAGTAAATTTGAGAAACTCGGATATGATGTCGTATTTAACCCGCCTGGGGACGGAATTGCTTTTATTCTTCAGCTGCGACGGCCTTAAAGATTCCTTTGGAAATGCTGAAGAGTGTAGTCTTTGATCACCTCAAGGCTAATCAATACGATGTAAGTATTTATAGCTTACCTTCGTACGATAAAGATAAGTCTGTTTTGTTAAGTGACAGCTTTTTACCAGCATCTAGCCTTGGAAATTGACAACCTGAATTACAACTGCCGATCGTACCGACGGTAGCTGACATGCAACCAAAGTGATATACTTGCTGGGCATATTTGTTGACACGGGCAATGCTACACACGTCGCGCTCAGCTTATGTTGTTAATGTTAATTTAGGAAGTTTTGGTTTAAGTCGTTTGACCACCCGCATGATTGTGCATGATTGTTGATGATAGTTTCCAACGCAAAACAATCATCAACAATCATGCACCGCTTGACCAGGCCTTAATGAAACTTGAGAAATTGGCGCTGGCGCGAGACGGCTGACGCGAGTCGCTGACGCAAGTCAGATACGATCACCTATCTTGTATTTTTTAAGGTTTTTAAAGTTTTTAGAGTGACAAAAATCAAAATGATTTTCACTCAGTGGAAGTTAATTTTCTGATATTCAGAGAAAAAAAATGTTCAAAGAAAGTCTTGAAAAGCGTGTGGAGATATTAAGTAAAAAAAAGATATTTCGAATAAAAGACAAAGGTGTCATTATGTCCTAAATGAGTGGACGCCCGGGAAAATTTTTTCCAAGAAATATGTTGTTCATGTTTCATGTTCATGTTGTCCGACAGCAGGATTTTGTGATCATTTGTGACTATTTGATTTTCTGAAAACATTATGGAATACAGACAAGCAAATGACGGCCAGATGTGCACTTTTTTAAGCTGCGGGTCTTTGGCGAAACATTCGGCAAAATTAAACGCCTTCATAAGGCAAAATTTGGGTAGGGGTGTCAATTTTGAACTCGCTAGAACTTAACAGATATATTGGGGAGTGGTGAGAGTTTACCAGTATTATTTTTTATCCAATGAAACGCGCTTTACGGTAATGTTGCGATGTTCATAAGTTAAAATTTGTGAAACGTGATTTTGTGTCCAAGTTCGCTACTCAAGAAAAAAAAAAAAGCAAGTTGATTTCACCACTCACTGATCTCTATTGTGTCATATCTGAAGCCGATTTTTTGATTTTTGATTTCAAGTTATTTGCTTTTAAAGGAAGAAAATTGTTCATGTTAGAAGCCTCATATCTTCCATTTGAAAGCCTGTTTAAAAATGTTGCGTCAGATATGACAATCTACAATACACCTAGAATTTTGAACTAAACTGTTCGGGGCTGCGTGAGTGTCTGAGTGCCCATCAACGAGAGAGTTTGTTGAACTAAACGAAAGTATCTGATTTATTTATGCACTAAGCTTAAAATTTTCAATTTTCATTTCAAGGATTCTGGAAATGACAAATTGGACTTCCTCTGTGAAGAGGATTTCCATGACAAGAAAAAACCACTCGACTGGAATGCTGCCCTTCAAAAGTTGAGAGGAGAATATGCCAATGACATGATAATAACAGCATTTGTTGAAGTTACCCATTACGAGGTCATTATAGTGACAGTACGCAAGGTAAGAAAGATTTTTGCTGTCACTAAAGGTGCATTATTATCTGCAGCCTGGCTGGCTGAGCAGATCTTTTTCTCATGGTATCCATGGATACAATGAGAAAACAGACATCAAACCTATAGTCAAACCTATACCTGTAGCTAGGCTATTCAACATAATCACACCAGTGGTACTTTTGAAGTAAAAAAGCAGTCAAAAATCCAGATGTGCAAAAGGGTGACCTTTTTTTCTCTTTTGAGTTCTTCTTTTAACTTCTTCTTAGGGTATGACCTTGTTCTTACCTTAATTTTGACCTTTGCAATATATGTTTCTTTTCTTTCTAAGGACACTAAAGAATGTGTTGAAAGCAAAGTGCCTAGAACTGGAGTAAAACTTGGTACTCTTTACTTTGGCCATGATGCAGATGCTGAGCACTATATGTCAATAAAGCCTAAACAGAAGGTAACTATATTACCCAAAATTGATTACTTTCAACTCGGTCCGTTGTGCCCTGTAAATTTTCCGCTCATCACTACAGTAGATGTTCTGGGTGAGGTGTAAGGGGTGGGGATGAAAATAAATAATACTTTATATGAACATAGGGTGGGGGCAATATTGGAAGAATATGAGACCAATTTTTGGCCCCTGATAACACACAGAAAAGATCAAGGCTAGCTTGCTAGCAAAATTAAATTAAACACTCTGGTGAATAATAATCTTATTTCAATTTTATAGGAAACTGAAACTTACGCCGATAAAACAAAGGTTCCATGTTCAGCGAAACCATGTGTCAAAGTAGACAGGAAGCCAGCAGAGAATGAAAGTATAAAAGACGAGAATGATGTACATGTGAAAAAAGAAAAGTGCCAGCAGGAAAAGGTTGGTTTATTCATGTATTAATATATTTGCGAATTAATGATAGAGTTTGGATCAACTTTCTCATTGACTTTACAGGATTAAAACTCTTTAAAACAGCTGCCAGAAAAATCTATTATTTCTTAAAGGTTACAATGTTTGTATAGTATGTTTGGATGAAGAATACAAAATCCGTGTGAAAATTTTAACCATAAATAACTATCTACCTACCCCACACCCCCAACCCCTCCCCTCACCCCCCCTTACCATCATCCCCACCCCTACCCCCATACCCTGTACCCTTCAGCCCTCACCCCTAACTTCACTCCCCACCCCTACCCTCTCCCACCCTTTACCCCTACCCCTAAGCCCCCCTACCCCTCTCCCTCACCCTCTACCCCTCACTCCACCCCTCCCCCTCAACCCCTGAAAAGTAAACGCAGTTACATTTTACCATTTTTCCTACAGAATGATCTGTTTCATGAAGAACAAGACGTCATTTCCATTAGCTCTGATGAAGCAGAGGAGGAAATGCAGCCTGGCGAAAACACGTGACAAGAAAATATGGAAAAGAGTAAGAGTCAGGTGAGTCTTGTCAATCCAATTATTAAAGTGGTACTATGATCAAATTTTTCCTGTCTGATTTTCTAATGGCATCATTTAGCGTTAAATGCTGTTAACAGTTTTCAAGTACTGTATCTTTTTTAGATTTAAGAAATGCACAAAAATATGCAAATTAGGAACTGATGACGTCATCTACTGAATCGAAATTGATCTTTATTATATCAATGGAGCTATCTTCGTCAATTTTGGCAGAAACAATTGAAACTTGGTGACACACATACTGATATAATAAAATCCAGTTACCATGGCAACTTACTCGTTTCCAGGCCCTATAGACCTGATTCCAATTTTTTGATGGTTTTTAGCTGCGAAAAATGAAGTCCAAAAAGAAGTCTACTGAATACAATGATATCCTTGCTTGATCAGGAAAATGAGGCATCACCTTGAAATACTAAAATGCAAGTCTTATTAAGGCCAGAAAAGCCCTAAAAAGGGGAGGCCTGGAACCCAGTTTGTCGCAATGGTAACATAATAACATCAATATTATTTACCCTCCACCCTTGTTCCCTTTTCACCCTTTTTAATTGCATAGGATAACTGTTGTTAATTTTATTCTTCACTTTTCCTGTATCAGGACTTTGAAACGAGTGGTTCCGAAGGAGAGGAGTTACCACCAACACCAGGGTTCGGACACTGCCCACGTGCTGAGGTATAACATTTTGGTTTATAATAGCCGCCAGAGTGTGGTTATGATCGCATGTAATGTGTAAAAATAAAGATGTGTAGACTGTGCTCCGGGCTTTGCAGAGTTTTACGTTGAATTCCTTTTTGGAGCATTTTTTTTTATTATAATGTCAAACATTTATTTACGCCGCTTTGCATGCCCCATGTGCACATACTGCAACAATATATTGCATTCTCTTTTCAGTTTTACATTACTTCTCTCACGATCTCTATATTTTAGAAAAGAACCAAAGTCTTTGAATCATGGGAGGAAGAGGAGTATTGTCCCGGTCAACCTGTGCTTCCTACAGGATCTTACAAGTATTCAAAGGTACGAGAACGTTGTTTTTCCACTATTGCGGAAAATACGAGCTACCGCTACACTGTAGTGTTCTGTTTTGACCAATTTAGAACAGACTTCTGAAGGTTACCGAAGTATTCTCGAAGAATTCCTATGGGCTACCCTATGCATGGGCCACCCCAAAATTTGAAAATTAATAAAAAATAAATCAGGCAAAAAATGTCAGGCCCATCAGAAGTTTATAACACTAGAAGTCTTCGTCTACGTAATGGGGTTGCAAAAACACTTCACAGAAATAATGCAGCGTTTTGTTAATGGCTAATCTTATCTATTTCAGCTTGCATCGCCTGTTAGAATCTGCATCGATAGATCACCGTCTAAAACATCTGCCAAAAGTAGAAAAACGAAGAAAATGAAACGAAAGTCAAACAAGAGTAAATTAGAGGCACAACCAACACAGGTGGAGCATTGCAGTTTATTAAGTGGGGAATGTGACATTGAAGACAGTGACAGTGTAGACTCGGAAGATAGTGATACTGCAGAGGCTTCTTCCGTGGAAGAACTGTAAGTATTACTGTAGTTTTTGTAGGGCAGTTCAGCTACTCCGTCAGGTTTCAACTTCTTGCCAGTTATGGGATCGTGTGGGGGCGCACGTGCGTTTCGTATTACGTTTCGTGCGCCCCAAACGATCCCACAACTCAGCGCGCCGTCTACTCTCGCCCCAATCTTCGACTCCTTTTGCAAGTGGGCTATTGTCATGTGATGCTGGTCAGTGGATGCCTTGTTTGACTGACGTCATTGTCAATTAAACAAGGACTCCGCTGACCAGTTTCGATGACCATATCGCGGGCTCGATCCTTAATTTACTTATAGCGGCATTTTTCTGTCAGGGCTCAAACGTCTGTAAGCGAAGAAGAGAACACAGAAGAGAACAGGTAAGCATTAGTATGTCTGTTTAGATACCAGTACTGAAAACAAAGTTACTTTCACAAACAAAACAACAATCAGAATCAGGCAAGTTGTGAAATGCATGCAGTTTTAAAACTTCGGACTGTTTCGCTAAGACGCATGGCAAATATCAAACTTTTCATGCTAGAATTGTGTAGATTTGTTATGTCCAATTTACTTGATTCTGGAAATAGCTATTGCCAATAGGGTTACATTATTTTGTTTCATTCCACAGGAACAAAAGTGAATTATCCAAAGCCCAGATCATCAAGTATTACTTTAACAGACAATCTTTACCGTGTCTGCCGACTAGTCTTCTCGATAAATCTTCCTCTAATAACTCAGTCGTGGCTCTACTTCTCAACGCTGAACAGTGTTACAAAGAGTTTATAGCGACGTCAAATCCTGTTCGAGTCAAGCACAACGTTAGATTTTTAATAAATCTTGACGAACTTAACGACTGTGAAGACTTACTCTCTGACGATCTTGGCTCCTGGAATCAAACAAAGACAAAGAAGAAATGGTACGAAACGAGATGTGATATAAACGGCAAAGTTCAGAAAGTAGTTAAAGTGGGTGACAACTCCCCTGATGCATTTGTAGTGTGCCGCCGTCCATTTGTCAATGCGGTGACAGGTCTCTGCACAAGACGATAGTTGACATTACCCATCCAGATGGAAAGCACCACAACATCGTTTTAAGTAAAATATGAATTCGTTAATGCTCCAGAGCATGAAGTGAAAGTTAAGCACCATGGCAACGCGAAATCGTGCAGTATCCCTTATCTAAGAACCTATAAGAGCACGCGTAAGACACTAGAAAAAAATGCAAACCAAAAGGTAAAGGCTTAAAGAGAGCTATTCACGAAGTAGAAATGGAAGTGGGAGACATAGCCAACTGTAATTCCGTTGGGGCTTTGCCAAGGAATGAACGTCAGGCAAAATATCTGAAAAAAAAAAAACAGTAAAGGGCGTATTGCCGATCCAATTTTCGAGATCACGGAAAAGATGAAAACCGAAGATAAGAAATTTACCAGAGGATACAGCCTGGACGATGAGTCGCCTAAAGTTATCCTGTTTATGGATGAACAGGTTGAAGACATTGTAAACTTCTGCTGTAATGAGGTCCACGGGCACACCTCTTTGCTGTACGTAGACGTGACGTTTCAACTGGGACCTTTCTTTGTTTTGGTGACAACCTACGAAAACACGACACTTTTTTCACGAAACGCAGTAATCCACCAACGTGTCCAGTAATGCTTGGTCGGTAATGCTGTGTATGTTGAAAGACAAGGCTACCTACCTGACTTTGTTTCAAAAAATCTCCGCCCAAGTACCAGGTTTGCAAGTAAACCTTAAGGGGTATTGCACTGATTCAGAGGAAGCGCTGCGTCAAGCACTAGCCCAGGTGTTTCCCAACTCCGCATCATTGCTTTGCAAAGTACACGCACAGAAAAACATTGAGGAAAAATGTCGGAAACTTCGGTTTTCCCAGTCGCTGACGAATGAGATAGTTCATGACATTTTTGGCAGTGGGGGTCTAGTATACGCCGACTCCTACGAGGAGTACAACCAAAAGTTAAACTCGTTGACCGAAAAATGGGACCGCAAGGAATTCAAGGACTCACCGGAGGAACTCGCGTTTTCCAAATATTTCAGACGCTACAAGGCAGAGGAGATTTGGAACCACGTTACAGCGAAAAGCATCCAAAAATGGGTTTTGAGGACGAAGTACAAGCCAACAACATTTCAGAGTCAGCAAATGCTTTTCTCAAACGATGGCAAGACTTCCAAGCCACAGACATGGCCAGTTTTATCGAGGATTGTAGGGGCCTCATCACCAAACAGCGACGTGATGTTCAACGGGCATTGCTGGGGCTTTCAAGCCCGTATATACTGAGGCCTGAGTACCAAGGCTCCGTAAAAGGAACTGATACCTTTTTTTGGACCAACAACCTGGTGATCGCGATAACGCCACTAACAATTTAAAAGCCTATGTTGATGCAGAAAATTTCAAGAAAGTTTACGGCCATCGACCTGCTCCGCCAAAATCTCAACTGAATCGTGAAGATGCTGCAATTAACTTAAATGCTCTGTCAGATTTGTTCACAGAAAAAAGATCTGCGGCTGCTTGGCGAGAAGGCGCAGAGGCTTTGTCGAGAGAAAAACATCCGTGCTGGGTTTGAAAAAAACTGTTTTCTCGTGAAAAGTGAGTCT
>CALNXK010000036.1:1732500-1765000 GCA_942486035.1 Porites lobata
GAGAACAATGCAGTGCCTATTCAACCTGTTTTAGCAAGAATTAAAGTCACACCTGGAAAACCATCTTCACCAGAAATACAAAGATTACAATTTCCTATTACATTAGCATGGGCCTGTACACTGCACAAGGTACAGGGATTAACATTAAATGAAGTTGCTGTTAACTTTGAATTGCGAAAACAAAAGAGTTTTAACCCTGGACAAATTTATGTCGCATTGAGCCATGTAACCTCTTTGCAAGGTCTGTATATTGTGGGTAATATAGAGAAAAAACATATAAAAGCCAATCCAAAAGTACACATGGAATATCAGCGATTAAGACAAGTAGAGACGGAAAATAGTACAACACATGGATACAGTCCGTCTTCACTTTCCACAAACGCTCATCATAAATTAAGTATTTGCCTGTTAAATGTACGATCACTTAAAAAGCATAGCATCGACATCAAATGTGATGTTAACCTTATGAAAAGCGACGTCTTAGCTCTTACTGAAACACAACTTTTTCCACATGACTCAGATGTTGACACACAAGAAAACCTAAAACCTTTTGTACTATACACACAAGATCACAGAACTGACAAATATCTGAGCTTAGCTGCTTGTACAAAACCAAATTTTCTAGTGTCAGACAGACGACACATTTTGAGTATAAATGCCCTGGAATTTGTCATATTCAACTCTCTAACAAACTACTTATCTCATTTCTTTTATGTATAGAAAAAACAACACAAATCTCCATGAATATATCAATAATTTGAATGAACTTCTTAGTGTTTCCTCAATTGACATTATAATGGGTGATTTTAATATCAACTATTTTAATGATACTACCATTACGCAAATTAAAGAACTTATGAACTTCTATGCTTAGAAACAAGTTGTAGAAAGTGCCACTTTTGTACCGTCAGGAAGCTCACTTGACCATATTTACGTCAAGCAAACAGATGACTATAAGCTAAAAATGTTGGAGACCAACATTGTTAGTGTCTATTACTCGGATCACGAAGCTATAGAGATATTTCTAAACTCTGAGAAAAGTTTATAGAAATTTGACGCACAAGTTTTACTTTGATTTTCATTAATTAAACATTCCCTAAAACGTTCATGACAAAGCTCAACAAACTTGAGCTGCTGCCAGGTAACTAGTATTTCAATATCCCACTCTGAAAACCAAAATTCAGCTTTCCGATCAGTTGCCCCAAGCCAACTGAAAACGCTTTGTTGGTAGCCTATGAGCAAGCACTCCGGGAGGTACAGGGGTGGGGTAACCTATAACTTAAATTATAGGTTATGTTCATAATAAGCAAACTCGGAGTAATACGTTATATTACGTAACGTTGACGCTCCAAACAGTTCCTGAATAATCAAAGGAAGGCTTACTTTACTCAACAAAACTATTGTAACAAAGTCAAAACAAGATGAAATTCTGATGGAAACGTCACGGAATACCACAACAATTTTCAACGGGATGCAAAATGGTCAACAGACTCTCAACAATATCGGGCACAACAGACTCATTATACTCCGGCCATGGATTGAAGAATACATCCCAAAGATAAAGCAAGGCCAATCCTAGAAGTTGACCAATATTCAGTTGAAGATATGCTCTGGTCGTAAAAACATTTCAACTACAAGGCCAACTACCATAACAGAGAGCAATGACGAAAAGTTTATTTTGGCAATGACGTTGGAAGAGAACAAGCAAAAGATGCCCCAACTTCACTTTACGGCTGTAATTAACGAAATGACCAATCAAGTATCTGTATTAAAAAAGTAAGCCAAGCACTCAAGAACATCTAGAGTCGCACGTCGTACAAAAGGTGCTATGATCAAAGCTAATGAATGTGCGGAGCTGCTTTGTCAGTTAATATTAATTGAAATCATTGACGATAAGGAAAATGACTTGCACCGAAAGTTACCAGTAAAATTGCCAAGAAATGGATAATGAAAATGCCTTTAGAGAACAACGCTATTGGAGAGAAACTGCTGTTTATAGAAGTTACATATAATGCTAAATCTTTAATCGTAAGCATCAAGCTTACAAAAAGAACAAATCAAAACTCATTTGCCATTGTGTTGACTTCAAAGTTATTGATTTCCTTATGTGTTTGATATTATGTTCACTGGATACGGAATCAATGACACTTGTTATATCGATCATTTTATCGATACTTCAGTATTGTTTATATTGCATCATTTACCTTTTGTTTAAGAAGCAGGACATTTGTAAGGACCCTTTAAAAGTTCTGTCATACTGATGTAACGTATAATAAACGTAGTTAACGGGTTTGCAGATCATTCACTTACAAATCTCGAATTGAGCTCACGTTAAGCAAGGTTTAACCCAGTTTCACAGACTCACAATAGCATCATGGCCTATCTCTCTGTCATCGCCTTGGCCGACGGATTTCAGCATGCTGATGAGCCGTTCTTTTTCAAGGCCCTCGCCTTGGGTGACGTGGCCACCAAGACCTATCGCATCCGCCAGTTCGATTCGACTCCACTACTAACCAGCTCCGCCACTGCTATCCAAACTTATAGATACCAGTCACATCTCCATGGTTGGGACCTCCACTCCACCGGTCTGCCTCAGTGTGCAGTGGAAACCTGCCTCCTTTCCTTCCTCCAGGAGTTCATCTTGGACGTTTTTGAGGGCAACCAGCCTGTTCCCGAGACAATCACCATTTGGGTGAAGGGAAGACACCAAATGGCCCTATTCGGTCGACTAGTGGAGTCTTTGCCTTGTCTCGGTATAGCCCTTCTTGTCCAGGACTTAGAGAACATTTCCTGCCCACCGGCAAAACAGTTACTTCAACTCCATGACAATAAGGCAACCACCAGAGACAAAATGCAAGCATATCTCGACTGGATGTCCGAACAAAACCTCGAATAGACATTGGTTTTCAGAACTTTTACGTGTTTCATTTTCACTTCGCCGAGGACGGCTCAAACTTAAGGTCGGAGGAATGTTAGGAAGTAAATTCAAGTAATAAGTAATCTTTGATTTCAATAGGGTTTTACTATAGTGGCGTTTGAAGTTAATGATTTTTAAAGTTTTAGCTTTCAAAGTTTTCGCTTGATATAGCTTTGCTGCTTTTCGCTTTGCTTTACGAATCGCTTTAGCAATAATATTTTGTACAAGAACACTTTATTGATTTACATTTCGACGGCTCGTGCCATTTTATTGTACGTTTGATTACTTAGTGTTCGTTAACGCAATAATTCTAGAAAAAGCAAACAGTGTTTACAGCAGTAAGTAATCGGCATTTCTTCTTGTTTGAACACACGCTAGCTGGCCTTGCAATTTCATTCATATTGTAAAATATTGTACATAAATGCTGTTTCGCTGACCTAGCAAACTTAGCTAACTTTTGTTCCAGTACTTTTACTTTTTAAAAATAGCAACGCAAACAAGCTATAACTACCTCTTTTATTTGATTTTCATTTACTTGTAAATGATTTCTGTTTACACATCTATTGTACTCTTTTGTTTTAAATGGTTATTCATCAAATCATATACAAGTAAGTTGCTTTGAACTGATTTTTCGATTACATAGCCGATTACATTTGTAAGCTAAGTTACGCTACGTCTACAAGAATAAATCTGTTGGAACCAAAGTTCAGTTTGCCTTTGCTATACCAGTTATAGTGGTTTGATCCCGGACCTCAAGAGAACTGACGTCTCTTTCCCGCAAGCGAGTTGCAATTGAGTCTAGTTTTCCCTAGCTAATTGACAGTTAAAGCGCAGAGTTCCCGTTCGGTGTTCAGATCGTTCGAAAGTGGAAAAACCTCCCGTCACATATAAGACCAAAAGACTTAATAACCAGAAGACTTCAGATCCAAAGGTACATCAGTAACATTTCGTTTTCATTATTATTTACTAGCGAAAAAACATCATACATTATTAAGACAATGCTGATAAAAAAAAAAACAGCACAATCCCACTTCTTTTTTCCTGCATATATGTATTTGCAAAATACAGAAAACGATTGCATATGAGTAGTACTTTTTAGTGCCGTAAGTGCTCAAAGCTGTTTATCAATTCAACAGATTGGGTAGATAACTAATAACATTTTATTCGTCACTGCAAAACTTACGTAATCACAGCAAGTGAAAGCGCTAAATCTTAAACAAGGAAATTGTTCTACTGACTGTCGCTTCTCATTTTTACTTTAGTATGAAGACTTAAGATAATTTTTCACGCTTCTTTTCTATAGCTAATACTCTACAGGGGAAATATGCAAGTTATTTTCTGAGATTCTTATTGATACATAGATTAAGTCCATTTTGATCTGGTTAGTCGGCAATGTATTGAGAAAATCGTTTGCCTCTGTTCACAACCGCATTAAGAAAAATAAAGCTTAATAACACTGTACACAAGTGAACTGAAACTTTAAGGAATGTTGCATTCTACCAAAAAAAATGCGAAAAAGTGTCAACAAACCAATCAAAATTTACAAAACAAGAGAGATAAACCCATTTTTTATTACATGTTTCGTAGTGTGATGGTATGTGACAGGTTATGTTTACGCTTTTCGCCGTAGTCATGGCAAGTAACCAGAGTTGCGATTATAATGGCAAACTAAAAAAATGCCAGTCACACTTACCATACGGTTTACTGTGGTAAACTTGCCACTTAGTTAACTTTCTCCATAATGTAATGTGATGTGAACCAGTATCACTAAATAAATGACCGGTTTATAATTTACGACCAAAATGCTTGTAAATATAAGAACAAATCTTTCAAAGATACTAATCTTCCTGCTACCATTACTCTAAATTCACTGTGAAAGGGGACAGATTCTTATCCTACTAACTGTCGCCTTACAATTAAAACCGTTCAACAACACTAGTTTATTGTTAAATGTAACATGTGATGTTTGCCTGTTTTGTTATAAACCCGCGAAAACTTCAGCCTTCTAAAAAGTGAACTCTAATGCATTTCCAATGCCAATGTCTATACAACTACATGAATGGGGGGTGAACAACGCAGCAATCTGGCCATGTTTTTCCAAGGCCATTTTTATTAACAAAGTAATCTTCTACATAGGAGAAACAAGAAACCATTCTACCCGATTAAATTGTATACCTGCTTAACAAAACGTTTCACTTATCTTTGAAAAATATATCTAAATACTGTAAATTCACTGTGAAAGGGGACAGATTCTTATCCTACCAACTGTCGCCTTACAAATAAAACCGTTCAACAACACTAGTTAATTGTTAAGTGTAACATGTGACGTTTGCCTGTTTTGTTATAAACCCGCGAAAACTTCAGCCTTCTAAAAAATGAACTCTAATGCATTTCCAATGCCATTGTCTATACAACTACATGAATGGGGGGTGAACAACGCAGTAATCCGTCCATGTTTTTCCAAGGCCATTTTTATTAACAAAGTAATCTTCTACGTAGGAGAAACAAGAAACCATTCTACCCGATTAAATTGTATACCTGCTTAACAAAACGTTTCACTTATCTTTGAAAAATATATCTTCTAGCATTACTCTTTTAACCTTGCATTTACTTAAAAGGGACGAGATTCCTATTGTAAAAAATGTTGCATTTAAGCTATTGTAATCTACCTTGTAAAATCATAGACCAATCAGAAATTTTACAAAGCACGTGCCTATTTTCTGGGAGGTACGCAAAAATAAAACATATGCAGATTACAGTACAAATTCTTGGCAGTCGAGTCTTGCAGATTTACGTAGTAAGATGTCGACCCCTACATTGCCAAACTCTACTAAGAATCCTACAACGTCGACATCTACTCCTCGTACAGCGCAAAAATCCACTCCTAAATCCTCAAAATCTACGCCAACAGAGCAAGCTGCTGGACCTAATACTTCGAAACTGAAGCCTACTTTACCATCGCCAAAATCTACCCCGCCATCTACTCCTACATCGCTAAAATCTACGACAACAGAGCCAGCTGCTGGACCTAATGCTTCGGCAAAGGCTACTCCACCGGCACCGCCAAGTCCTATTCCAGAAACGACAGAGTCTCCTCCAACGCTGTTGCAATCTCAAACCACTTCGAAAAACGCTTCTTTTCAAAAGGAAAAGCGGTTCTTCAAATGATGGCTTCAACGCTAAAGTTTTCATCTTGGAAGAAACACTGATAGGGTACGTCCACAACCTATCACACCCAAGATGCAATAGAGGGAACACTATGAATTACTGCACCTTTGTTCTGCAGACTTCAGCCCAAGAGACACAAGAAGCGCTACTCTATTCAACACACAAGAGACCACTATTACTAGAGAGTCAGAATAATCATACCCCTGTGAAACTGAAGCACTTCACCTACACTGAAGACAGGGACAAAATCATCGTCAACGATATGACAAACATTGCAATCCCTCAACAATGCGAGTACTCATTTCAGTATGACGAGTCCACTCTACTCCAGAGTGAACTGATCACCATCTTAGACATCCTAAACACACGCAGAGAATGGGATGTTGTTACTGTACGTGGAAAGATATTGAATGTGAAGGATCAACGTCAAGTGGGAAGTCCTCACAAGCGACTTAAATTGATGGAGGCAGTACTTGGCGACGTTAGCTCTTTTGTATTCTATTGGAAATACATGACTATTATAATTTATTGCACTTTCACAATTACACTTTGTTTCAAGGGTTTCTGCAAACCACTCTAACACTGGATGACATTTTTTACAGTGCAAGGCAACAATCCATAACCACAAAGATCTATTTCAAAAATGTCTTATGTCTGTTATCATTTCAAATTCACAATGTTTTCGAAAAAAATAGACAAACGTGATTAATAAACCTCCACTATAAACCTGACGATAACGTACTTGACAAAATGTGAAATTGTGATAACCCTGTAACAAACTTCTTTGTAAACTTTGTCATTACCATTCAACCCAAAACTGTCAGTAATTTTTGCTTATTCAATCAAACTTAAAAACAAAAAAAAAACCTTATACAGATCACACTAATTGACATTACAGTGTAAACACACTACTATAAAACACACCGTTAGCTGTGATAACACTGAACAAACTTAGGACAACATCCTCCTTTCTCATCCATTTTGTTGCTTTTCTTCTGCACAAGTTAATTCCGAGTAAGTATTAGCCTCCACAGAGGAGGGGGGAGGGGTGCGAGAAGTTAACTATATTAATGCAATACACTGTCCCACTGGGCCCCGGTAAGTTCCAGGTAGTGGTTCTAGTTCTTATAATTCTGGAAATTCATGATGTCGAGATAGATACATCATGTGATACTTAACTTATCCACCAAATGGATAAGCATTGAAACAAAGTTAACATTAAATATTTACCCTTGATAATAGCGGAGCTCCACGCGCGGAGCCCCATTGCTAAGTAAATCTACCCATCCCAGAAAATTTGGTAATCACGTGACCGTACAGCGACCGACCGCCCACCGTCCGTCCGCACCACAGGAAAACCAATGTTTACTCTCACACTTTTAGCTAGTTTGGGAGCCCAAGAGAAAACTAATTGCACAGGCTGCACATCAATGTTGTGATCAATTGACAGCTATCAAAACAGGGCATCCGCTGACCAGTATCACCTGACCGTACCGCGGGCTCAAGTGTCGACCCATCGAGGTCGAGTATTTTTTTAAAGTTATCCGCTGACAAATTACCAGTTTCAAATGATTGCAGGCTCAAGTTTATTTTTTCCAAGGATTCATATCAAATATGTTGTGTTTATGTCACTATGGCCCCGCACTATTAGGATTTTGATTTCAAACTGACCTCGGAAGCGAAAATTCATCCAGTTTTTTTAAAAGTACAGGCGGGGAAGACCTTATCTTACTATGGTCACGCGTTGGTCACGCTCTACGTCCAATTTTTATACCCTGATTGGTCAAAATTTGACAGGTGAGTTTATGCGGAAAAATTATTCAGCATCTTGAAAGTAGTTTACTTTGACAGCTGAAGCTGACAGAGTTTTGTGTCAACTTGTGATGTTTTTAACAGTCTTTTTCCTCTGGAGGTACAAAATGAAATACAGCTGCTATCAAGAGTCTTCTGTTATTCATGGCTGGTTTGTTTACTGGGCTTTGGTTGAGAAATGTGTCGCTTGTCAAAATTCGGTAATTCGATTTCGGAGGGCATCGTTTTCGTTTTTCACCTTGCTTTTATGCGTAAGAGGGTTTAAAAGTCTCAAGCAACTGTGGCCTCCCTTGCTAGTTTCCAGGAACTGAATCTCGAATGGTAAGCCTAAGTAATTATTGTATTTGATGTTTGTGTTTCATGAAGTCTTGCACAGTTCACGCTGACAGTTTATGCGGCAAGTTTATGCACTTTTGCAGGATTTGAGTCAATGATCTGACCTAGGATCAGGTTTGATATAAGCTTACAGAACTTTAAAAAGCCTTCAGATATATTTGCTCGCCACAAATAGAAAGAAAACGTTCCGAAGAATATTTAGTTATAAATTCTTGCTTCGAGGAGTCCACCTTCAAAAACAGTAAACACCGCGCCGGGAAACCGGCTAAAACATAAACTTAAGCTTTACACTTAAAGACTTAGGATTTTTTAGAGACACTTTAATACTTGTCTTCGTGAATGAAAATTGTTGTCTCTGTAAATGTTTCACGGAATTATATCTCTTTTTTTGATTGTTAGTAGTCTCTCTTGCAATTTTAATCACTTGTCCGTGCCGTTTGTTTTCATCGTTCATGACCATCGCTTGCAGGAGTACTCAAAAATGTCGCGCGAATCAAACGCTTTATAAGATTACACATCATTATAACTGAAACCATTAAATAACAAAACAAATAATAATAAATTCGCTATTATGTTGAAGCGTAACTCTGTTAAAGTTCACTCAAACACTCGACTACACTGACAGCTTGCACTATAGAAACGAGAACCAGCTGGCCGTATGGGTGATTTTGGAAATTTTCTGAAATTTTTGAATGGTTTGGCTCGTCCTGAATATTGACTGAGTGCAATTTGTCTTGAAAAATTGTGAAATACCGCATTCTGTCCGAGCTCTGTATGATAAATAGTACTGTTTCACCTCAAATGTGGTGTATAAAAATTATAAAAGGTTGGTTTAAACACCCCCAGATTTGTTGGCAAGAATTTGTAAAGTAAACCTGTCCAACGCAAAAAAATTTGGCGTGATTTGTCTTCCAAGAATTTGTTTTCGAGGCCTAATCTACTGTGATCTTGAATGTGATCGAAGATGTTTGCTATTTTTTGGGTGTACATATAAGGTTATCAATTCGATGTAAGATGTTTCACTCTAAAATAACTTAGCCTTTCCCTCAAAAGTCACATGAATGTGCCCTTAAGTTCAATGATTTGTGGATTAAAAGTTTATTGTTTGATTTAAATTATAAATTTATTAAAATTGGAGCTTCGCTTTTAGCCCTGGCTAAATCTATATATAATAGCCTTAAGAGAAATTTACAGTACAAATTTGCTGAGGTGTTATCTTTTGGTATCTTTTAGGATGTTAACACTGAAGTTTGATTTGCCCCAATGTCTAAGCATATGAACCAATGGCGGTTTCTCTTTTTGGTGTTGTATCTTATAGATCAGCACAATGAAGATGCATCCAAAAATTACACTTGGTAAAGTGTTAGTAACCCAGAAGTGGGATGTAATTTTTGTCCAAAGTTTGATAATGTATAACTAGGCCATACTTCAGATAGGTTACGAGCAGTGTGCTTGGTGGGGAATGAATCTGGGGAATGGGCCAAAAAGTAGGAAGTGTGGCATGGACTGAATGGTAGTGAGGGAAAGCAATGAAGAGGGCCAACCTTCTCCCTGCCTTGGTCTCTTTATTGCTGTTCTTTGTTTTCTGTTTGTGAAATGTACTCCGCATGATCCCCCACTAATTTGCCTGGTTCCACGCTAGAATTCAGAGGGTGCTAAGCCCAATGTTGCCTTTTTAATATAGAAAATGGGATTTCTCATTGTTTACTTCAACCAAATGAATTATTTTAATGTTACTTACAATCCAAGATATAATCGAGCACACCACATAGGTTGCAAGGGTTATTTTTCGGTGTTTGTTTTAAAATTTCTGTTATATAAATGTATCTTTTTGTATATGTAGTTAAGATGGTCATTTCTTTCTGAATTGGATTGGATATTCTAGCAGGAAAATAATTTTTATGAATTGTTTAACTAAATAAGTATTGGCTGACATAATGTTCTGTTACCAATTAATCATAACTTCACAAAATTGTTGATATATAAGGCTCTTTTTTTAAAATCAAAACACAAGAAACTGCGAGACCTTATTTTCGCCAGCAGTGAAAAAAGCTCATTTAAGTGCGCTCATGATGGCGTACTGTTCAATAACCTAGGCATGACGCTTACTGTCTTATTAAGGCTGAAATCAGAGCAGTTGATTGAGAATTTTGTTATAGTTATGATTAAGTACGTGTAAATAGTGTGACAGGATCCTCAACAAATTATAGAGATAGAACAAGATGGACCTTTTTGTTGTATTAACTACAGTTAGTGGCAGAAGACGTTAAAAACAATGGCTGTGAATAAAAATTGATGAAAGTGTTTTTCTGATCTTTGATTATATGTAATTAGCAATAGGTTCTTTTGGCAAGTGGTCATTTGTAATGGGCCGTTTGCATGAAATGGTGACATGGTACAAAAAGCATATTGCTGGATATTGGCATTCGATGTAGTTGGGCAAGTAAAACAAAGACATGAAATCATTCAAAAAGCTCATATCCTTTCTGTCAAAGTCTCACTGCGTTGTTTGTCATCTAGTGAGCCGTTTGTTTGGCCATATGTGACAGCTTCAAGCAAGGGGCCTAGGCATTGGGAATTGAAGATATCGGAAAATTTCCATTCTATTTAAAGATATTTGGATATGTACATATGTTAACAATGTGTCTCCACACTGTATTTGTTTTTATGGATTCAAGCAAGATCAGCTTAGATGGACCATAATTAATTGTATTACAAATGACATCTTTTTTGAATTTAAAAGCTATTGACAGCATTGTATTTGCTTTTGTTTGTCACCATTTTTGAAAAATATACAAGAGGTTGAACAGTGAAATGTTGACCTTTTCATCTCACTAATATCAGCAGCGTTGAATGAGGTGGGTCGTGTTAGCTTAGACCGGCTAGTGTTGCGCAGCAAGGGTTTAGAGTGATACGCCACGCTTAAATTTTTCAGATAATCACGCGGGTGAAAGGCCTGAGTCAGGCTTGTCAACCCCTTATGACAATTCAGTATGACCATTCTTGGCTCAGGCAAAGGGATCAATTTTTTCTCTCAAACACTTAAGTTGAGATGGTTGGACAGGTGACTCTTCAAAGCTGGGCAGGTTTTCTCCATATAAAAGGGGCATGAGAGTAAAGGAAAAACGTATTTTGACCAATATCACATTACATCGCCTTACTTATTTTAAATGCTCTCAGGATGGTTTTAAGATAAAAGTATCACTCACTATGACCAAAAAAATTAATGGTAAGAACAAACTAGTGCTAACGCACTGAGTCACCTACAGCCGTTTCTTTGGGTTTAGTAAATACCTTAGTGCGACAAAACGAATGTTAAAAACCCCTCAAGATGGTAAACTGCAGCTTTTGGTGACAGAATTTGTAAGTGAACAGTGCTCATATTTTTAGGTGCAGTTTGTACTGTGAGGTCTGGATCTGCTCAAGTCTCAGCTTCCAAAAAGAGACACCCTAAGGAACCAGAAACCTTTTTTGTTTTGTTAGCCAAAAAGTGAAAGTAAAATGAGAACATAGGATGAACTCCACAAATTGGTCTACTCCCATTTAACCAAGGATTTTGTCTTTGAGAGACAATGCATGATCTGCAATCCCAACCAAAAGTTAAATCAAACAACTCTATTGGAGATTTTTCAGCCTATAATATGGACCCTTTGAACTTTTCTACCCCCATCGTGTCTCAGCCCACAAGCTGCAAAGTTTTACCTTTAAAGTCAGGTGCAAGCACTCTTACTGGTGATCAACAGCCATATATCTCTTTGTTCTCTCTCAGCATCAGGCTCTGAAAGTGACGACGCTGGGCTGTCTCTAGTCTCCACTGATCATTTTAGTCTGGAAAATTGCCCTGTGAGACACCCAAGAGATGTTTTGCCACAGGGAGAAGCACGCCAAAAGCTAATGGCCTTCTTTAACAAGCACCGGCCAGTTGACGAAAAAGTTTGTTCTGATCACATTATCTTGGGTACATGCCGCAAATCGCCAACAATACTTTTAACAACACAGACTTTAGGTCAAGAAGTAGTTTGCAGAGAAAATTAATAATAGCTTCTCATCGTCATTTGGCTGTCGTTGTTTAATTTGGCAGGACCTGGAGAGATCAGAGGCTGGACACTCCATATGGAGCCGACAAGAGGATGTCTGTACTCAGGCTGACCTTGCAGAGGACAGAAGGCAGGAAGTTCAAATTCTTCTGAGGAGCCTGTTTGAAATGTGTTCAGACTGCTGCATCTCAAAAGAGAATACCAGTTCAATTCGCTCCAAAAGAACTCCAGTGGGTGGGACCCTGCTGGTCCATGTCAGTCCTGGACCTGCGAAGCGTGTTCTGTCTTTAAAACCCAGGCCCGAAAATTCTACTGTCAGGGATGACTAGGGAAGACAGGGATGACTAGGGATGACTAGAGATGAATAGTGATGACTGGGATGACAAGGGATGACTAAGAATGATTACGGATGACTGGGCTGACCACGCGTCGCGTCGCTGTTCATTTTCAACTTTTCCCCTCATGTGACAATAATCTGTAAGTTTATATTTGTATTTCTTTGTCACTTTATCGTAGGGGTTTAGCTTTGGTATGAAATGTAACTCGAGATAATATTCGCTTTCAGTTCCCGAAGCTTCTCATTGTCCAAGCGTGTTCAAAACAACTACACGAGTCTACGATTAAACCACTATGTGAGTCTACGGTACAGTCCAGTGCCTTCAAGCTCATTTAACTCTACATTTGCGTTCAAAGATTATTTTGACATCTTGAGTTTGATGTTCACATAACCCATCTCATTGCGATGGACGAGCACGGAACCAAATCCGAGAGGATTCGTCGATTAAAGAATTCGCGATCTGGTTTTAAAGGAGTTGTTTCAAAGAAGCGTCTCGCGTTGCTCACCTTAATGATACGCCAGACTCGTGAATGAAGCTGACATCCTGGATTGTAACGAGTATTTCGCTTCAGTTCAGCGCATGGTTTCAGAAACGATTGGTGAAATGGATCAGTGGCCTCAATCTGCACAGTCTAGGATTGAAGATGAGCTGGCAGTTTCGATCAGTCTTCGACCAGAGGACTCAATAAGTAATGTGGAAGCCGGATCTCTGAGAAAGGTAAACAAATCGAAATCCGTCGCTAGTTCCAGTTCCTCGAGAGTGAGCTCGGCCGTCAGCTCGAGATTGAAGATTTCGGCCAGAAAGGCAGCCTTAGCAGTGGAAGTTTCCAAGTTGCAGGAAAGGCAAGCTATCCAGAAAGAGGAATTATTGCTGCAGCAAAAGAAGGAAAAGCTGAGGATCGAAACTGAACTGGCAAAAGCCGTCGCTGAGGAGAGCGTGTACTTTAAAGGGGAAAGGTCTCCTTCATTATCTCTGCCTAAGGCAACTGCCTACTTCTACTCCTCAAGAAACGAAAGTGGTGAATGATAGCCCGACAGTACCCATCGCGGAAACGAATCTTTCCTCTCTTAATCAGGAAGCTCCAGAATGGCAGGGAAGTAAGTTGGTACCCCTTTCCGAACGTGAGGCAAATATCAGTGAGAAATCGATCAAGCACCACGTCAGTGTCAGTGACAAAAATGCTAGTGAGATGTTAGACATTCAGAGACTACAGCAGCAACAAAACAAACAGATACAGGAATTGCTAAAACATCAGCAGCAGCAAACTTTGGCATTGACTCTTCCGTAACCGGAAGTTCCAGTTTTCTCCGGTGACCCCACTGAGACTTCATACGAGCCTTTGAAAATTTGATACAGTCGCAGACGAGTGATCCTAGGATGAAATTGTACTATTTGGTTCAGTATACCGCGGGTGATGTTAGACAGCTGATGCGTGGCTGTCTTCCAATGAAGCCGGAAGAGGGGTATGAGACTGCACAGTCGCTTCAAGAATCGTTTCGGCCAGGGTTATAAGATTGCTACTGCATATGTTGAACGTCTTACCAAGATTCAGCCTGTGGCATCAGAGGATGCGTCAGCCCTGCAAAGATTTTCAGTCATGCTTACAAGTTGTAAGAACGCCTTAAAGGAAATCGGGTACCAGAGCAAGATAGAAAATCTAGACACCATGCAAAAGATAGTTGAAAGGTTGCCCTTTGGTCTGAGACAAAAATGGCGTGAGAAGGCGGACAGCATCACCGAGGGTGAGAAACGAGAAGTTAGCATTGAGGATATAGCCGATTTTGTTGAAGCAAAGGCTAGTGGCCAACCATCCAGTTCGTGGAAACGTTACGAATATTTCAAGGAACTTTGTTGAGAAAAATGATGCTAAGCGGAGAAACCGAAACCCGAGATTGAGGGTCTCCCAAGGTACTAATTTAGCGACTCAAGGAAACTTGCCTGATGACAAGACAGAACGTGTAGACGGTGCTGAAAATGTCGTTTCAGCTAATCCGAACTTAAAATGCCCATTGTGTGAAGTTAACCACTGGCTGCCTATTGCCATCTGTTTAAAGGAAAGTCTTACGAAGAAAGATACAAGTTTGTGCGCGAAAAGGGTCTATGTGACAATTGTCTTCAATCAGGTCACGTGGCTAGTACTTGCCCAAAGCAGAGTTTCTGTCAAGTTTCTAACTGCAAGTTGAAACATCGCAAACATTCCACCTCCCTTCATCCGAAGAGAGAGCAACCCATCTAGCCCCTCCACGAGCGGTACAGCTTCCAACGAGCCTAATGTTCGCGCGCAGAATAGTTTTGTTGGTGTGTCAGAGGGACTGTGTGGCTCTACTGGGGCCGGAGCTCCAACTATAGGTTTGGCGCTAGTTCCTGTTAAAGTCAAAGCGAAGGGAAAAGGGGCTGTAATTGTAACATATGCATTCCTCGACCCAGGTTCTAATACATCATTCTGTACTGATCAGCTGATTGAACGGCTAGGTGCGACTGGAACGAAGACGACCTTGTCGCTAACGACTATGAGTGACAAGGATGCCAAATCTCAAAGTTAGGTGGTGTGCTTGGAAATTAGTGATCTGTGTGGAAATCACACCATCGAACTACTGAACGTTTTCTCGAGGCCAAGTCTTCCAGTTACAGTGGATGAAATCCAGCGCCAAATGGACGTGGATAGATGGGCATATTTGAAGAGTATTCATGTTCCTCATATCGATGCTGAAATTGAACTTTTGATCGGTAATGATGCAGGTATTGAACATCAAATGTTAAGTTTTTTATTTATATTATTGTCTATTTTTTTACCTTCCTTTACATTAATTTTCAGAAAGTTTTGAAGGGGGTGAAAGGAGAGTATGTAATAGATGACACTGGGGATGCGAAGGATACAGGAGCAAAAGGAAAATGTAATTAAGCTGAAGAAAACTTGAAATGGAAATAAAAATATGAAACCATGATGTTTAATATTGAATTTCATATGTTTCATCAAACAAAACTGTATTGATTTTATAAGGAAATTAGATTGATTTCCTTACAAGCCATAGTTTTGAACACTTGTGAAATTTGCTAAGAGAAATTTTTTAAACCTCCTAACAACTACTTCTTGTCTTGTAAAACTTGTTGTGGGAATGGGTTGGGGAAACAACTTCAAGACCAACTCAAGACCTTTTTCCACTTAATTTGATGCCGTAATGGTACCATTGGCTGGGCCAGCTACATGCCATTTTCAGCTCTTTGAATATGCTTTTTGCTCTTCATAATAACCTAGTGCCTTGAACTTGTATCTTGCAGCTCCCAGTTCACGCAGAACATTCTAATTGTCTATTTTGAAAATAGCACCAAAAACTCATGTAATATTATTTTTAAACTTATGACTCACTGGAAGACCACTGCTGCGAAAGTGGTTCCAGATAAAAAAGAAAACAGAAAAAAAGGAAAGCACTTAATTTGAATGTCAATGTATTCAGCACAAAGGTAATAATTGGGGACACTATTTTACGTCTACTACTGCCATTTTATATGGTCATGCATCCGAGCCACGCAAAGGTCTAGCCATTTGCAGCAGGGCAAAGGTAATACCTTCATTTCTCAGTCATTTTAAGATCCTGAGTATTGGTCCGACCCCGGGAATTGAAATTGTGACCTCCCACTCTGCAGTCAAGCACTCTACCAACTGAGCTAATCCTACCCGGTTGAGATAAAGTTTACATAAGATAGTAGTACAGTGGAACATAGAGCCTAGATATGGGGTCGTGCAACAACAACAACAATAGAATCAGACATTAATAGAAACAGAAAGAAAGCTTGACTGAAAGTTTTCAACAGTCCCCAAAGGATCATCTCATTTAAATTGTGGGTAGATACACTGGTTGAAGATAACTTGGATATGGAATTAAATTTTATTCATGCTAAATGCTATAAAAGCATGGACACAAAGTGTTTTACATCTGATGCCGTTTCAGGATATTTGAATGCTCCTGATGTTACTCAGTATGTTGTAAACTGCCCCTATAGTTTGTATCTGCCACATTGAGGCGTATTCAAAAGGTTGACAGCACTTCATGACTTCTGTTTTGTATAGTTAATGGACAAAAGCAGCATCTACGACTTGATCCACTATCGTTTAGGACTACACCTACGCTAGAAGTCTCTTTTGAATTGCAATGCATGCAGTGCTACGATTCGATTAACAAGTTCTGCATCCGCTAGATAATATGCTGAGTACAGAGCTAATTCGATGACACATCTTTAACGAAGTTCAACATGGGTTAACTCATTCCCGACAGGCAGCTTCATTCAATGGGACATGTACACACTCCTGAGATGCGACGATTTGTTGGGCTGAATTAAATCCATATTTTTTGATACAATCAAAACTCGAAATTACTGACCTACAATAATAACAGGTGTACACGCGGAACGATTCCTTGAAAGAAAATTCTCCATCATCTCTAGGTATTTGATGGCAAACGTTGATTAAAGAATCCCAACCTATTTCCGACGCTTTTTTTTATTTCTTCAAGAATCTTGGCTGAAGTCGCATTCTTGGCGCCGCCATTTTGGATTTGGCATTATTTGCCAGGCGTCCTAGGCAAATTTTCCCGACAAGCTTGACAGGTGACGTCACATCCGAAATCGCTGAGGACGACTGGGAAAGAAGCTGCGTTTTTGGGTGTGTCTCCTATCCAAGCTGTGCCAGCTTTGCGTTGAGAAGAACAGCCACTGACAACCAAGATCATTTTGATGAAGAAACAGTTGAGACAGTGAGAAAAGAACTTTTATGTTGACGATTGCTTAAAATCTGTTCAGACTGAGCAGGATGCCATTCGACTCGCTGGTCAGCTCCGTGATCTTTTAGCAAAAGGAGGCTTTTGCCTTACGAAATGGCTATCCAACTCGCGCAGTCATTGAATCAGTCCCGGTATCTGAGAGAGCGGGTTCCGTCAAGAACCTGGACCTTGACCACTTGCCAGTAGGGCACGCCTTGGGCGTACAGTGGGACGTACAGTCAGATGTCTTTCGCTTCAAAATCGCAGCCAAGCACAGCACCTGGACCCAGAAGACCTAGAGACACGGGAGTTCAAACTGTTGAAGTCAGTGTGCAGCCAGATGCCAAAAGGAAAGTTCCACGCGCTTAAAGAGACTAATAAATGCAAAGGAATTCGATGCCGCACCATACAACAAATGGTGCTGCAAACGCTGTGCAAGAAGAACAAGCGCTGACTGAAGTCTGCCTTTAACCAGCAATATCCTGTGCGACCTGTGTGAAGGATTGAACTGGGATGATCCGATCCCGCCTGCTTATCATGTGCATTGGAGAGCGTGGCTGAAGGAGCTTCCTAAGCTGCAAGAGTTCAGCGTCCCTCGATGCTTTCAACCTAAGGACTTTGGTGACGTTGTCACGGCAACTACACACATTTTCAGACGCTTCTCAGCGTGGTTATGGAGCTAACATATCTTCGTGTTGTGAACAGCAGCAGAGATGTTCATTTCTCAATGGAAAATCCAGGCAGACGCCTAAGAAATCAGTTACTATCCCTCGATTATGAGTTAGATGTGTTTATTGACAAGTCCTTCCTTTGGTCAGATAGTACATGTGTCTTAAGCTACATTGCCAACCGAGATAAGAGGTTTCAAACCTTCGTCGCAAACAGAATTGCTGCCATCCACGAGGGATCTCGCGCAAGTCATTGGAGATACGTAGATACTGGTTCCAACCCGGCAGATGACGCGTCAAGAGGGTTGTCGGCTGAAGAGTTGTGTTCCAGCAAACGGCAGATTTGCGGCCCCGACTTTCTGTGGAAGGAAGAATCGTCTTGGCCTGAACAGCAGAATGTTGTGAGAGACGTTCAGGAAGATGATCTGGAAGTTAAGAGAGAAGCGAAGACAGCTGTCGTCACGACTCAAGCAGATGGTGAAAACGACATGTTCAGGCGAATTATCAGTTACTTTTCGTCTTGGTTTCGTTTGAAGAAGTTTATCGCATGGATCTTGCGTCACCCCCTGAAGCTCCTGCAATCTTGTCGCAGACGTAAGGAAGGTGTAGTTAAGCAGCTTGTTAATGGGAAACCAGAACCGATATCTGCGGAAGAGATCAAGACAGCAGAAGTGCAAATACTCAAGCATGTACAGAAACAAAGCTTCGTCAAAGAGTTAAGGCTTGCACGAAATGAGAAGAAAGAGAGGTGCGACCCAACAGTGGAAAAGCGAATGAAGACTCGCGTCGTAAAGAAATCAAGTCCAATTTACAAGCTTGATCCAGTGATAGTTAATGGTCTCCTGTGTGTTGGAGGACGCCTGTCGCTCGCGCCAATTCAGGAAGAAAGTAAACATCTCGTTATACTGCTGAAGAGGCATCATGTCATAGACCTGATCGTAAGACATTATCATTTGATCTCTGGTCACTCTGGTAAGGAACATGTTCTATCATTGATTAGAGAGAAGCTATGGATAGTCAAGGGACGAGTCACAATGGAGAACGCCATCAACAACTGTTTTGACTGTAAGAGGAGACAATCTCTTGTTGGTATACAGAAAATGGCAGATCTCCCTGCAGATAGAGTTACCCCCGAGAAGCCTCCCTTTAGTTGTCGTTGGCGTGGATTGTTTTGGCCCGTTTTTGGTCAAAAGAGGAAGAAGTCAAGTCAAGAGGTACGGTGTTCTGTATACCTGTCTAGTTACACGAGCAGTGCACATTGAAGTAGCCTACAGCATGGACACTGATTTCTTTATTAACTCGATGAGACGTTTCATCGCGGCGAGGAACTCCGGAGTTGATGCGGTCAGATAATGGCACGAACTTCATCGGTGGCAACAAAGAGCTTAGTTCCGCCATCTCTCAATGGAATGTGCAGAAAATTCACGGGTTCTTCCTGCAGAAACACATCAAGTGGATCTTTAATCCTCCTTCAGGCTCTCACCACGGGGGTCTCTGGGAGCATTGCATCAGGACGGTTAGAAAGGTCCTCAATGCAGTTCTAAAGGAACAAGCACTCGATTACGAGGGGTTGTCAACGCTTATGTGTGAAGTTGAGGCGATTGTCAATAGCAGGTTGATAACGAAATCCTCTGATGACCCTAAGGATTGCGAAGCACTTACACCGAATCATTTACTCCTCCTTCGATCAGGTCCGTGCCTACCTCCTGGTTCATTCAGTAAGAAAGACTAACATTCCCGGAGGAGATGGCGACAACTTCAGTATCTCGCTGAAGTATTCTGGCTAGATCTCCCCCTTTGCGCATCTCCTAGTGACACTGTAGTGAAATTACATTGGGAACCACTAAGGCAAAGAAAAGCCGTGTACCGCGCTATTTTTTGTTTATAAATAGAGAATCTTTTTATCTCAAACCTCTAAATTAACTTTTAATCGCGATTTCCATTATTATAATACCCCATCTTGGAATAATAACACGAAAACCACAGCAAAAAGAAGGTGGGGCCATTGGACCAGTAACACCTTTGCTGCAAATGAGTGGAATTACCTTCATCTGTCACCTAGGGAAGCTGCCTCTTTATCCAGTTTTAAACGAAACCCTTCCAAAGTGACTTTCAAAGTACCTGTTAAAAAGTGAATACTTACTACCTGTTTGTATGTCAGTAAATGTATCATTTGAGACTTTTAGTTTTATATTTATTGACGTACATCTCATTTTTTAGAACTTTTATCATTTTTTAAACTTTCATCATGTAAATTTTTCAACTTTAAACTTGAACATAATTGTTTCTATTCGTGATTTTGGTCAAAGAGGACCCTGTAAATCACTAGTTTAGGTGAAGCTGGCATCCTCAATAAAGATTATCATCATTCACTCCAGCAAAGAATTGTGGATTTTGTTTTCAAGGTCATCATTTATGGATCATCAGTGGCAGTAAGTCACTTCTTAAGGCCTCTGTTTCTTTCTTTATTTATAACAACTTTATTTGTAATAATCAATAAAAAAAGGCTGCCATCAGGGAGGAACTGAATCCTCATGTAAGATGACCCCCTAAAAATATCTACAAAGCTATTAAGGAAATATAAGTCAGATAAGGACTATTATAATGTAAGAAGAAATGTAAAAGATATCACTAAAATATATCTATTAATAATGGAGTTATTAAAATTATCTAATTATCAAATTAGATATGCAATCGCAACAATTTTGTGTTCATTACGTACTAGTTAAAAAGTGTTCTCTTAAGCCCTTTTTAAATTTTGACAATGAATCGGCACATATTAGAGAATCTGGTAACGAGTTCCATTTATCTATATATCTATGCCAGAAAGAGAATTTTAAAATATTAGTTCTTGAAAAAGGTTTCCAAATCTTCCTATTATTTCTTGATCTAGTGCTAGCACGAGAGAAAGATAAATAATTGTCAAGCTTAACTCTCGAGAAACCATTAATAAACTTAAATAATTGAATTATCGATAGATATTCCCTACGGGACTTAAGTTCCATCCAACCAAGGTATTGCAGACGTTCGGTATAATCAATAGGTCCACCAAGGATCCAGCGTGAGACATTTCTTTGGATTCTTTCAAGTTTGTCTCACAGGTAAGCTTGATGTGGATTCCAAACGGGACATGCGTATTCGATGATAAGACGAACCATTGTTTTGTATCCAGTTATTATTGCTTCAGAGCACCTGCCAAATGTGCGTTTAAGTAGACCCAAGATCTTGTTGGCTTTAGCAGCTATTGCAAGGACATGATGTTTCCAAGATAGATCAGATGAGAATTTTACACCCAGATGCTTGTGGGTAACTACTTGTTCCAGGGGTAAAGAGTTGATGGAATACGAACACTGCCCATTAACCTTAGATCTTGTTATTCTCATGCACTTGCATTTAGCTTCACACACCTTTAAAAGCCACTGCCTGCACCAGTTGGACATACAGAGTATACCAGCTTGGATTGGAATTGAGACTTCATTGACGGGTGCTGAGTTATGGAGGAAAGTATCATCTGCAAACATATCACTAGAACAAGGAATACATTCGGGGATTTCATTTACGTAGGGTAAAAATAGGAGAGGCCCAAGAATACTCCCTTGGGGAACCCCTGAAAGTACTGTAGCCCAGCTGGAGGTGGAACCGTCAATAACGACCCGCTGGCGTCTATTCGAAAGGAAGTCACACAGCCAATTTAGAATTTGTCCTTGTATACCATATTGACTGACTCTATGAATAAGACGTTTGTGAGGTACCGAATCAAAAGCCTTCGCAAAGTCTAAAAACACAACGTCAGTTGTTTGTCCATTGTCTAACGCTGAGGCCCAGGTATGGAACAGATGAATCAGTTGAGATGTGCATGATAATCCCGTTCTAAAACCATATTGGTGGACACTTAGTAGATTATGGTGATGAAGACTGAAATATGCTTTGCGATAAGTTTCTCCAGCACTTTAACCACAAGGCATGTTAAGGAGATTGGTCGGTAGTTAGTTACAGTCTCTTTTACTCCCTTCTTAAATACTGGCGAGATGTTAGGAAATTTCCATTCACTGGGTAGTTTGCCTAACTTTAGAGAGATGTTGAATATCTTTGATAAGGATGGTGCAATTGTCGATGCTGATTCTCTAAGCATACGAGCTGTTATTCCATCAGGTCCACAAGCTTTATCGGTATTTAAACCCAACAGCAATTTCTTAACATCTGCTTCAGTACAGCTAAAATCTTGAATGGTTTCACCGGTATATGAGTGGTAAACATGATCATTAGTAGAAAATTCTGGCTCAGATGAAAATACTGAGACAAAAAAATTATTAAAAAGTTCACCCTTGTCACTTGCAGTCGATGCACACTCGTTTTCATTTTCTACAATAGAATTGGTGGTTTTAAACAGAGCCTCAAAAAAGCAGTTGCATACTTTCAGCCTTTACAAAGGAAAGATAATGTCCCTTTGGATTTCTTAGCATTTTGGTATAGTGAGGCGGTATAAGTAACCGAAAAACCTCCTTGTTAATTTTCAGCAACTTATCACATTTCCCAGGTGGGACAGATACTTTGGGAGAGGAAGGAGAAAACGCCAACAGCGTATGGGATACAGTTTTGGCGGCACATGGTCAGTATCCTCCTGTAAACTATTGTCTCCCAGGTGATGCAAAGTCTGAAACGAAGCGGTGATTGTTGCCTTAAAAAATTCCGCAATAATTGTGTATTATTTTTAAAATCTTTCAAAAATTGTTTCAGAATGCTCCAGAGATGATGAATCTGAAGATTTCGAATGTCTAAAAAAAGTGTATAACAAGCATGTAAAACACAGAATACCCAGGATGTAATGGTAATTTGAGACCACGTGTACGTCATGTACATTTGCAATTGCCTCTTACAATAAAAGAAAAGCTTCATGTAACAGATCTAGAGCAAATCAAATTACTAGGAGTCTACATTGACGAGAATCTCAACTTTGCAGGCACGTAGCCAGTATTTTTAGGGGGGTGCGATTCAACAAGGAGACGGACCAAACGAGGCCGGAGGTGCAACTGTCCAGGGGTAAAATTGGATTGTCAGAGACTACATTAAGAATATGGATATTTCTTAATTTTTTTTTGAACTTCCATCTGATTCCTTAAGCTTTTTTCAGTTTTCTTTACAAAGACTACTTACTTTTACAATTTTTGAGAATGGAAGATGTCAATGTCACTAAACAGAAAGAAAAAACAATTTCATACCTCAGCATAGTACAAATGCAATTTAATTAGAACTTGTCATGGAATGATCACATTGAACACATTTGCAGAAAGCTCAATAAGAATCTAGGTCTCCTGAGATCCATTAAAACTTTTTTGACTCTTACGGCTAGGTTGACCTTTTTAACTGGCTTTGGTTTACCACATTTTTAATGTCCAAACATCATCTGGGGTGACCGGGGAAACTTGACATTAGCAAGTGCTTCAGAATAAAGCTGCCCATATTATTTTAGATCTCAACCCTAAGCCCATCTTCTAGCGACACTGTAGTGAAATTACATTGGCAACGACTAATGCCCAGAAGAGCCGTGCACAGCGCTATTTTTTGTTTATAAATCAATAATCTTTTTTCTGATGCCTCTGAATTAAGTTTTAATCGCGATTTGCATTATTATAATAACCCATCTTGGAATAATGTTACGAAAACCACAGCAAAAAGAAGGTGGGGCCATTGGACCAGTAACACCTTTGCTGCAAATGAGTGGAATTCCCTTGATCTGTCACTTAGGGAAGCCGCCTCTTTATCCAGTTTTAAACGAAACCCTTCCAAAGTGACTTTCAAAGTACCTGTTAATGGCTGTGGTCACACTTGAGCTTTTTTTACTATAGTAAAGTCGAGTTTACCACTGTAAACACGTTTTCTAATGTGACCGGCTTTTCTCATTTTACTATGGTAAACACAGATCTAGTCTGTTGCGGTGGCAACGGCGGTAGAATGAAAGCAAAGTTTACTATAGTAAACTTTCCTAAAACGATATGGTTTATCGCTGGTATATCTAAACTTTGTTTATTCAGTTGACATCTAGTCGCATTATTTGAGATGCTTCCCTGAGTGTCACGTTGCTGAATACTTGTATACATGTATTTTTAGCGCCGCCAGCCTATTCTTTTCCTTTTTTCTTGACAAACAGTACAGTAGAGATGTCACAGTGACTCAGACAAGTTTCGCTTTCATTCGAGTTAAGTCCATAGTAAATTCTGGATTTCAAGGAATCATACGCCTACATCTAATGTTCGTGTTTCATTTCTGAGTCGAGCATAAATTTAGAAGTAAATCATTCAATTCAAGTGTTTTTTTATTCCGTGTAGCCACATTCTTTCTATCTATTGTCTGAATATGGATTTTGGTTGGCACGCTTTTTTTAAAGAAACCTTCATGTTCTTTTCACTTTAGAGTTCCACCGTTCCTCAATAGTTTCGTAATCCCACCAGGCGGTTTTTCAGACGATCACGGCCGCGAAGTAATTCAGCATGGACCGCTTACATTTGGCCAAGAAAATAATGGGATAGAAACAGTATAAGCAGCGGCACAATTGAATGTATGTCAGTGAATGTATGATGTACAGACAGTCAAGTAACTGGATAAAAAAATAAAACATTGATGGAATGTCGCAAGAATTATCACCTGTCCTCAGGCTCATCATTTGAGTGACACATTTCTGTTGGGAAACCATCTGGAACGTGTTAAGTCAACTAATGAGTTTTACTATAGTAAAGTTTTTTTACATCCTTTTTACCACGGTTAAAGCCTTTTACCAACGTCAAATCCCAAGTGTGACCACAGCCAATAAGTGAATACTTACTACCTATTTGTATGTCAGTAAATGTATCATTTGAGACTTTTAGTGTTATATTTATTGACGTACATCTCATTTTTTAGAACTCTTATCATTTTTTAAACTTTCATCATGTAAATTTTTCAACTTTAAACTTGAACATAATTGTTTCTATTAGTGATTTTAGTCAAAGAGGACCCTGTAAATCACTAGTTTAAGTGAAACTGGCATCCTCAATAAACATCATCATCATTCACTCAAGCAAAGAATTGTGGATTTTGTTTTCAAGGTCATCACTTATGGATCATCAGTGGCAGTAAGTCACTTCTTAAGGCCTCTGTTTCTACAATAGAATTTCTGATTTTAAACAGAGCCTCAAAAAAGCAGTTGCATACTTTCAGACTTTACAAACGAAAGACAATGTCCATTGGGATTTTTTAGCATTTTGGTATAGTGAAGAGGGATAAGTAACCGAAAAACCTCCTTGTCAATTTTCAGGAACTTATTGGGTTTCCCACGTGGGACAGATACTTTGGGAGAGGAAGGAGCTTTAGCGCCAACACCGTGTGGGAGACAGTTTTGGCTGCATATGGCGAGTATACTCCTGTCGACCAGTGTCTCCAAGATGATGCAAAGTCTGAAAACGAAGCAGTGATTGTTTGCCCTTAAAAAAATCCCAATAATTGTGTATGATTTTTAAAAAACTTTCAAAAACTGTTTCAGAATGCTCCAGAGCTAATGATCTAAAGATTTCGAATGTCTGAAAAAACGTGTATAACAAGCATGTAAAACACAGAACACACATTTTTGAATAACCAGGATGTAATGGTAATTTGAGACCTCCTACAATAAAAGAAAAGCTTCATGTAACAGAGAAAATCAAAATACTAGGAGTCTACATTGACGAGAATCTCAACTTTGCAAGCATGTAGCCAGGATTTTTTAGGGGGTGCCATTCAACAAGGAGACGGACCAAACGAAGCCAGAGGTGCAACTCTCTAGGGGTAAAATTGGATTGTCACAGACTATATTAACAATATGGATATTTTTCAATTTTTCGAACTTGCATCTGATTCCTTTAGCTTTTTCCAGTTTAATTTTTTACAACCACTACTTACTTTTACAATTTTTGAGAATGGAAGATGTATATGTCACTAAATAGAACAAAAAAACAATTTCATATCTTGGCATAGTACAAATGTAATTAATTAGAAGTTGTCATGGAATGATCACATTGAACACATTTGGAGTAAGATCAATAAGAATCTGGGTCTCCTGAGACCGATTAAAGCTTATTTAACTCTGAGCGCTAGGTTGACCTTTTTCACTGGTTTTGGTTTACCACATTTTGATTATCCAAACGTCATCTGGAAAAACCGAGGAAACTCAATATTACCAAGTGCTGCAGAATAAAGCTGCCCATATTATTTTAGATCTCCCCCTACGCACATCTTCTAGTGACACTGTAGCGAAATTACATTGGGAACCACTAATGTGCAGAAGAGCCGTGTAGCGCGCTATTTTTTGTTTATAAATCAATAATCTTTTTTCTCATGTCTCTAAATTAAGTTTTAATTGCGATTTGCATTATTATAATACCTGATCTTGGAATAATGTTACGAAAACCACAGCAAAAAGAAGGTGGGGCCATTGGACCAGTAACACCTTTGCTGCAAATGAGTGGAATTCCCTTGATCTGTCACTTAGGGAAGCCGCCTCTTTATCCAGTATTAAACGAAACCCTTCCAAAGTGACTTTTAAAGCACCTGTTAATAAGTAAATCCTTACTACCTACTTGTATGTCAGTAAATGTATGATTTTAGACTTTTAGTCTATATTTTTATTGACATACATCTTATTGTTTAGAACTTTTATCATTTTTTAAACTTTTATCATGTAAATTTTTAAACTTTAAACTTGAACATAATAGTTTCCATTACTGATTTTAGTCAAAGAGGACCCTGTAAGTCACTGGTTTAAGTGAAGCAGGCATCCTCAATAAACATCATCATCATTCACTCAAGGAAAGAATTGTGGCTTTTGTTTTCAAGGTCATCATTTATGGATCATCAGTGGCAGTAAGTCACTTCTTAAGGCCTCTGTTTCTACAATAGCATAGGTGGTTTTAAAAAGAGCCTCAAAAAAGCAGTTGCATACTTTGAGCCTCTACAAACGAACGAGACTAATCATTTTGGGTAGTTTGAGCGCCCTTGGATTTTAAGAGAGATACCGCGATTCCAAAGGAAAGTAACAGCGAATTTCGCTGTACGAATCGAAAGACGGAACATTTTTAAATTAAGCCAACATGGCCGAGTTAAGTTTTTCAGTATGACTGTGGAATTCCAAAAAAATAACGCCCTTTCCAAGCTAGTATTTTACCAGTAAAGCACTCGAATAACGTATATTTTATAAGTTTTCATTGTTAAAATGTTTTACGGAAAATAAACTTTTCTTGCCGACCTACAAAAGATCCCCAGGGCAATATGCTGAATATAAATTAAACTGTAGCACCGCCGCTCTCAGAGTAATCTAAATATTCATTATTGATTGATTATGTTGCATACACGTCAAGGCCTCCTTTGAGTTTAAGAGTTTGTAGAAATTTGAAGTATTTTCTAACAAGAGATGAATTTGAATGAACTCATCGATTTAGAAAGAGGTCCATGAACAGAATTGATCCAATGGCCTCAAAGGCGTTATTTCCTTGCAGACCCTCTCAATTGTGCCCAGTGTAATCGAGCCATGGAACTAACAGAGAGGAACGCTAATCATGTAGATGGATTCTTTTGGTAGGTAACTGATGCAACACATGAACTTCTAAGTTCTCTGTGTCGTTTTTTAAGATCTTAAGGACCACAAAGCTGGATAATGCATATGTGTATCCGTAAGAGTTTATTATTTCGACTTAATTTCAAGCAATTTCTACACCCCTGGTTTCGCTATACACACAGAGTATACGTAATGAAGATTTCTTTTAAACAGTTAGAAAGGGCTGTTTCGACTCCGTCTAGCAAATGATCATTCACAGAAATTCATGCTTGATCATCTTATGCATTTAAGTGCGCGTTTCAATTTACTGCCTTATTATTAGTAGTAGTATTATTTTGAAACATGAATGGCTCACATTGTTTAGATCTGTCTCCTAAACACTCTCTCAGGCAAATTTCCTGCCACTTTACTTAAGCAGTCGCGCTGCCTTTACTACAGTTAGTTCAGCTCCAGTTCATTAGTTTTAATCAGGAAAAAGTCTCACCTTATCTGTAAACTTTCTTAGCTAATGGTCACAGATAGAATCAGATAGAATCTTCAACACTTCATCAGCTTAATATGTTAAGGAAGAAACCTCGCCAGACTGAAAAAAGGTCAAGTTCTGCGCACTTGAAAAGCATTAGATGTAGATGTATAGGAAACTTTGGATCATTAATTACGTTCGGTATGGACTACAAGTGTTTCACATGTCAAACGTTTTCTATTTCTCTCCCTTCTTAACCAATATTATTACAAACTATAGGTAACTTGATTTTTCATTCTAGAGGATTCCTAAGATAGGAAACCACATACAGCCACACACATAGCCAGCTTAATATTTATTATCATATAAAGATCTTCCCCCTGACAATTTTCATTTTCCACATAATCAAAATGGTAACACTGGCATGGTTGAGCTGCTAAACATAAAGCATTAACTGGAGATAAAGTCTAGCTGGTAAGGAGGACAAGTAGAGATTGGTTTCCCAAGGTAATTGAGAAAGTTAGAGAAGTCTGGGTAGGCAGGTAGTTCAAGAGAAAGTAGTTAGTATGATCATTTCGAGGGCTAATTGGTCACGTGTTTGCTTCTGTTTATCTCCCAGCCATGCCAGACCTCTCCAAAAAGGAGTCATTTTTTTGCAGTTATTTTACCTGTGGTACTATGTATGTGGTTTTCTGTTCTAGTTGTTTGTTCCTTTTTATTGTGATGAAATTTCATCTTGTAGCAGGTGCAATCATTGTTTCCTTTTTTCAGAAATTCAGTGTAATGGTACTTATAAAGTATCAAGAATAACAAGAAAATCAAGTTATTACGACTTCTATACACACCCAAATTACTCTAGATTCTAAGTAAATTGTGATCGAGTGGTTAAATGGTTGTTGTCTGGTTTTGGCATGAAAATAAATTGCAAAATGTAAATTGAAAAAATTAAACATAAGTACTCGATGTCATGGCCTTTGGAATGAAGAGAGGCTTGAGGTGAGCTTGAAAACTGTTATGTTTGTAACTAAACAAGGCCACCTCCAGGGCACTGTAGCAGACAAGTTGCTACGTGTGTATGAAAGACTAACTTTAATATCTTGATCTCCTTGTTCCAGTGTCTCTGCTACAGTAATAAGCTACTTCTGGGCCGTTATACAAATGGACCCGAATACTGAAATTTCTAAAGTTTTCTAAGCAAATTTTAATGAAAGAATAGGCTAGACACTCACTGTATTCTGCAAAATCGTGTCAAAGGTGAAGGAAATGTTCTTTTTTAAATGCTCCAGCAAGGCAGCACTTGTACAAAGAAACTTACCATATCAAGCCTGGGGTGAAAGGTTCCTGGAGTCTTCAACATCTTGCATTGTGGTGGAAGATGTTTTGGGTATCTGGAACTGTCAATGTTAAGATGTGAGATGGAAGGATCTCCAGTTCTTTTTATTGTGGTGAAGGTGCAATGATCTGCACATCCTACAATGCTTGCATGCTAAAACATTCAATATCAAAACTGGTGTAGAAGGGTCCTGGAGCTTCCAGATCTTTGAATTGAGGCGGAAGATGCCTCGGGCATCTGGAGCTTTCAGTTTCAAATTTTGAAGTGAAAGGATCTCTAGAACATTCAGTTTCTAACATAGGCTAGAATGCTTCAATATCAAGTCTGGGTGGAAGGATCCTGGAGCTTCAGTTCCTTGTATTGTGGTAGATGATGCAATTCACAAGTTTTTCACACTGAAGCTTCAATATCAAGTCTGGGGTGGAAGGATCCTGGAGCTTCAAAAACCCTGCTTTGAGGCAGAAGATGCCTTTGGACATCTGGAGCTTTGAACATCAGTTTTTGGGGTGGTAGGATCTCTGGAACTCCAGTTCCTTGTATTGCAATGGCAGGTGCAATTCCCTGAAATGGTTCAACACTGGAACGTCAATATGGATTCTGGGGTGAATGGATCTTGGGACTTCTAATATCTTGCACATTGTGGCGGAAGATGCCTTGTGCATCTGGACTTTTCAATGTCAGATTTGGAGTGGAAGGATCTCTGGAACTTCTTCTGTTGGAGTGGATGGTGCCCTTTCCTCAGCCCTGGATGCTTGCAAACTTAAATGGCAACTTCATATACAAGCTCATTACGGACACCAGACTCAAAACAACTTTTACACAGTCATAAAAAGGTTACAATAATACTGATGAAACTGGCATTCAGTGCAAATAAAAATAACACACTTATATAGTTATAAGATACAATAACAACAATAAAAATTATGACAATTTAAATCATCAATCATCAATGTCTTAATAATAATAATAATAATATTACAACATTACACAAAAAACGAGATATTACATGAATACTAAACACCATTAAAAAGAACAAACAATTTTCAAAACTCTTCAAGGACAAATAGTTATGCTTGGGATGACAGTTTCTAAACAGATGATATAATTATAGTTAACGATCGTAACAGCCAATGATACTTCCACAGTTTTCTCTGTTCTTTTTCAGGTCATTTTTAGTGGAACCTATCCCCCGACTTTGACAAATTTGGACTCCACTGTTGAATCCTCAGGTGTCTAAAACTAGGAACTCAATTTTTCATTTAAGAATAGAATGGGCATGGAAAGCTGTACTTCAAATAAAAGTGCAGACTAATAATAATTTTAGAAGAATTAAGGTATGTTTTTTTCAATGAGCTTGCCTGTAGAACTACAGTGGAACCCCGCTATAACGAGCGTCGCTATAACGAAGACCCCGTTATAAAGAACAACATTTGAAAGCCCGGCAGATTTACAGTAAAATAAGTTGAAACGAACCCCGCTATAACGAACCCCGCTATAACGAAATCCCCGCTATAACGAAAGATTTTGAAGGTCCCAACGCACAATTTACCTCGCTATAACGAATATTTTGTCCTGTTGCCCGCTCGCAGTCAGTAACAATGACAGATTTGAGCGTAGAGTAGAATTCACAGCTTGCTTTATTCCGGTTTTCTCAACACGCGACAGAAGATAAAACGCTGTACAGATCAACAGTCAACAAATCCTTTGACAGCAACCTATCAGTCAACGGCTTATTATGTCATAGACATTGGCGTTATACAGTATTTCGACATCAATTAACTTCTGCTCTCTTCTTTGTCTCTTATTAATTCTATTAACTTCTTCACTTTCGAAGGCTTCTTGTGATAAAACAAATAAGTAGCCGGAATTTCTAGTCCAATGCCCTTGTTTCTCCGTTTACCAGTCACTTCCACTGAGATTTGTCCTCCGTGTTTTAAGAACAAGTGAAATACACGTGACAGTGTCAATGGCACATGACCTACGATCTGCTGCATGCCTCCTTGATCTTGAACCCGTTTAACGGCAACAGCATGGGTGTTGTGTGGGTTATCAGGCTTGTGCTGCGTAAAAAAACACGCGTGTTGCGGAGATCAATTCATTCATCAATACTGTAACGCCAAATTTTCAAAGAACTAAGGGGTTTGTTTTTATCGCCAACGTTCTGTTCTCTACATTTGACATTGTTAAACACGTCTTACCTCGCAATCCAGAACTTCACCAACAACTGAATCCCATATATCCTTATACACATGGTAGCCTCGAATACAAGATCGAAAGGAATAAGTTGTTGCTTCCATTGATGTATCTTTTTAAAACTATGAAATTACAGAATGAATCACTTCGCAGCAACACTAACGTTTTACAGCCGTAAACAACGCAGGCCACACAGATCTTCTATTTCCTGTGAATAGTGTATACGAGACACACTGGCTTTTAAAAGCAATCAGACAAGGCGTGAAATTTCATCACTTTTTAACTAATTAAGTTAAATTCCCGCACGTACACTGCGTCAGGCTATTTTGTTACGTAACCTGAAGCCATGTGCTGTTACATTTACAATCGCTGTTGAAGACAAGAAAAGAATCAGCCAACATGGAGAGTCCTGAAAAAATGGGTCTTTCTGATGGAATAAGCGAAATTGCTTCGAACGACAAAATTGGGAATGTGGCTACGCCATCAAATAATCAGAAAGAGCCAGATCCCAAGAAATCTACGACGAAGAGGAAGCGAAGAACTTTAACTTTAGAAGAAAAATATAAACTCGTCTCAGCAATCAAGGACGGCGCAAGGAACGTTGAAACTGCCAAGCTCTTTGACCCACCCTTATCTGGCTCGACTATATCGACAATCCTTAAAGAAAAACATAAGATTGTGAGGGCTTATGAAGAAGGCAGCTACAGTGACAAGAGAAAGAAGATGAGGCAGTCAGACTATCCTGACCTAAATAAAGCTCTCTCACAGTGGTTTCGGACAGTTCGTACCAGTAACGTTCCACTTAGCGGTCCATTGTTGCAAGAGAAAGCACGCTACTTTGCAGAACAGTTGGGATATGAAAACTTTAAAGCCAGTAATGGATTCCTGGATAGATTCAAGGAAAGAGAAGGGATAA
>CALNXK010000036.1:1772500-1807500 GCA_942486035.1 Porites lobata
TTTTACCTCTTTGGTGGCAAAACTTAAAGAAATGAAGTGTCCAAACGAAAACACTGAAAGTATAACGTCGCGATTGATATATGGTAAGTACCTTGAAATGTTTTAGAAATGCTGTTCAAGTTCAGCTCTGTTTTGTACTTTTCTAAGTATCACGATTCAGGACGATTGCAAGCAGCGTACTCTTTTTCGTGTTTTCACTGAGGGGCCCTGTCATCTTTGAAGGTATTTACACGTATTTCTTCTCCTGTGTATGTGACAATCGACCCCGGTACTTCGTTCGTTGTCGTTTTTCCGTTTTGTTTGGTTGAACTTTGGCTTGCCATTTTCTGGGCCGTGTTCACAAGATTTTCTTGTTTTCTCGTTGTCGCGAGCGAAAGAGGTTTTTTATGCCTCTTCGAGAATTTGTAGTTCAGGTCAAAACAAGGAAGAACCTCCCGCTCACTATAAAAAAACGCTTTTGTTTGTTTTTAAATCTTCAAAAGGTGACAATGGTTTTGAAAACATTGTAAAATGATATTGTAGAAAACCTTTTTTGCAGTTGTTGTGTTAGAATTTGACGATAGTTGTTACGTAGATGCGAGACAATATCGTTTAGCCTCGTTTTCAACTCGCAATTCCACACTAAATACCTCGCTTCGTTAACCAATCAGAATGCGAGATTTGACTCAATTATGCGATTCTAAATGAAATCAAGGGTTACTGGTGAAATGAGGGTTGGTACGATTTTGAGACAATCGACACTAACAATCAAAATGTGACAGCCTTTCGAAGACTTTCGAGTTAGCTGATGGTAAATGACTGCGTAAATGTGAAGAAATTGACAGGAAATTTGTGATCACGTTAGCTTATTCTACTAAGCCCCTAGTGACGCAATTTTTCAGTAGAACAGACCTAATACACAAATCAATGAAAGTTTTTTTTAACAAAGTCACGACACTAGAACAGTTTTATCCAACTGCATCGGGTCACCGCAACGGCCCCTAGTTGCCTGTAACTTTTCTCTGGAGTAACACGGCCTTCTTTGTCCGCTATTTCTCTGTTTTTCCAACAGCAAAGCATTTGTTGGTGTCTTCTAGTTCAGAGAGTGGTAGTGAAATTGACCGGCCCAGCAAAAGGCGCCGTATTCACTCTGACACTGGGGATAGCGACTCCATGAATGAGGCTAACGGTGCCAAACGTACGGGTATTCAGACGACAATCTCCGGCTTTCTTAGTGGTCCTGGTATCTCTTCGGCAGTCGCTGCAGAAGTGAATGCTCCTTCCGATGCTGAAAAGGGTCGGCAAGAGGGGCAATCTTCGACACCGTCAGCCTTGAACCTAGACACTGTTATTGAAGTTTATCGCTTTGGGCACACCAAGTGCCACTACAAGCGCAACACCATTGTGTGTTCATCTTTATTAGGTGGACTACTCAGTGAATTCAAAAAGGCTTGCCGTGAAATGTACGGGCTAGAGCAAGATGCTAGGCGTGCTAACATCGGGAGTTTTGACATGGATATCGGCATCTGCGGACGTGCGATTGATGGGGGCTTGCCAACGTTCACAGCAAAGACGGAAGTCGAGTGGCAGAATGTTGTTGCCAGGCTTACAAGTCAATTGCACCAGTATCTGCTGTTAAGTGAGTAATACGATTGGTCATTGCTGTGTTCTATGTGGTAGTAGTGTCAGTGGAAGTTTTAGTAGTAGCCGGAAGAGAAGTATCAGTAGTAGTAGCCATCTCTTGGCTTTGATGGCTGTCTGAATATTTTCTCTTAGAAGACGAGCTTTTATGACTTTTTTCCTTTTTATAGTTCGGCTAGTTGAGGTTCAGTACAAGGCTGCACCAGGTGTCCTCCATTCTTTGAAGAAAGTTAAAAAGCCGAAAAAACGACCCGAAGGAAGAAATGAAAAGGCAGTGCAAGAAGAGCGGCTGTTAAGCGCTCTTAGAAGCCACATTACTTCTAAAGCAACCGATTTTGACTTCGAAAGGACTGAGGAACAGAAAGAGCGCTTCAAAAGTTTTAAAGAAGGTTTTTATTTTGAATTATTGTTTACTTTTAACCTTTAATTTTCGTATTCTCGGTCTTGATCCCTCCACCTTAGCCTTCCAATCAAAGTAAGACACATACCAGATGGATAAAATTCCGGATTAAGTATGTTTCAGAAATTTCAATATAAGTAAGCTTGATACAAATGTGCTGTCTGCGTCATTCAAAGGTAGAGATACTGTATATGCTGTGGTTAAATTTTATCCTTGGTTTAAATTTTCTTTTCTTTTCTTTCAATCTCATTGTCATGCATTAACATATCCAAAAACGAAGGAAAATAGAATTTAAACCAAGGAATAAATTGGACCACAACATATATACCAACTGTAGTCAATGTACAAGCCATGTCCTGTTGATAAACATTAACATACGTTATTACTTCCCACAGACGTCGCGTCACGGTTCCCAGGGTCCGAAGCTGTAAGTGAGCTTCAAATTCGATGCGGGAAATGCCGTAGGGTGAGGATGGTGAATCGCCCGCGCTATTCGAAACATTTCGGTGATAGTAAGTACTACAATTTATGTTTTTCACTTTTTGTGGGTCCATCGGTGACATAGGTCCACACGTTCTTTATGCAGGAGTTACTCTCTACCCACAGTAAAGTCTGTAGAAGGAACGACCACTGAAACTGACAGAACACTTTACATAGATTATTGACTCGAGTTTTGTAACTTTTTTTGAAGAGTATTGGAAGAAATTAACACCGGCTTATAACTGTAAACATTTCTCGCAAATAAGTTGAACCAAAGTCACAGATTGCTTTTTATATTTCTTATGAACCCTGTAAGTGTTATATGGAGTCTTGTATAGTATGCATATGCTTCGCACGTACACATAATAAAATGTCACATATAAATGTCTTTTAGGCCACTGGAAAAACTGTCAACCAGCCGTAAGAAGTGGTAACATTTCAACCATGTTTGCGTCCATCTTCTCTAACCAGCAAGCGGCATCTTCGGAAGTAAATGACGAGCTTAATGATCTTAATATGTAAGTGAAGCCAATGCTTCATTGTCTTCATGGCCGGCCAGCTATTGAGCAATCGTACAGAAATAAGGAATATTGATCAATATTGTTCTTCGAAGAGAGGCGATAATTGACTACTAATGCTATTTTCGTATTGTTTAGGCTGATTACTTATTGACAAGTAGTCTCCTTTTTTTATTTGTTTAATTTAGCTTCCAATATGTTTGCTGTCAAAAATTTGAGGTTGAGTTAGAAGGTTATAACTATAACGAAAAATGAAAGTCAGCTTTGTAAATAATCGAGGAAACTGATATAATAAAAATGAAAAGTAATAAACAAGCCAGTGTTGAGATGTCTATTTTCGTTGTTCATATTATACAGGAGTGAAGTAGAGTGGGAAAACACACAAGAAACTAGCGACAGCGAAGATAGTGAGGGCAGCGAGTACACGTTTCCATGTCTGTAAGCTTTTGGCACTGTCTGGTTTAAAATCTCCTGACTTCCTTTACTTCTGTTTACGGTGTGCATCCCTAAAGCGTACATTTAAGGTGTTTTACGTCATTTGTAGTGCAGAAACCCTTCACAGTTCATGTTTTTACGCGAGTAGGCGATGGAAGGGAGTTTACGTCGGCAATGGACGGTCATAGACCGGCCGCTCACTATATTTACAGCTAAAACAACATGATGTGATATAAACTCAACATATTAACGTCTGTACTGGATAAGCATATTTCGCAATGCACGGAATGACAGGACACACAACAGTCATGAATACGACATTTTGCTTTTAGGGCTTTGGAAGAGCTTGATCCTGTAGTCATCATGCTGCAACAGGAAATAGAGTCAAAGAAACTCGAACGGAACCATATATTCTACAGATGTTTGAAGAATGCTCTTGAATTCGCACAGAAGTCATCAAATCCTCGTGAACAGTTTCAACATGATGGGACAATTAAGACATACATGGAAACTCTGGAATTTCACGGGAAACCAAAAACCATGAATTTATTAAGGGGACCAGGGCACAGAAACCAAGGGCGTGGTGGGACATTCCAGTTCAACTGGAAGGACTGGAACTTGCCCTTTATACCTTCAAAGACCACAAGGGATAAGAACAAGGCAGGCTACACCACCCGCAATGGAATCATTAAAAGCCTTCTGATTGCCTACCTCCTTCTTGCCCAACTTGAAGATAGTGAGGTACAACCCCTTTTACAGAGTTCCAGTCTGCTCCTGATACCTGCAGCGCTAGCTACTGATGGTATGAGCCTCAAACCTGGTTTGCAATTTGATCGGCGATTGAAAGAACTTGTTGGACTACTGTTTCCTGTAACTTTAGCCTTTGCTAAAGAAAATCCTTTGCCCGATCCAAGTTTTCTTCGTGATTCTTTCGTCGTCGAGGCGAATGCTTTAGTTGTGACAGCACTTGACAATAAGCTCCAAATCTGAAACAGCTCCAAATCTGCATGCACTGCCTCCTGGGAGTTTCAACCGAAACTTGCATGAATGTCATTGTTTCATCAGGAGACGCTTGCAGTAGCTACTGTCAAGGTAGGAAATAGAGCTAGGAATCCTCATTTGACAGTTAAACGCCAAATCATATCGTATACCTCCCATTTTAAACGCCTCTTTCTTCGGAAATTTCTTATGTAACCTGATTAATACCAAAGATCTTTAGAAAGTAGCAACCACATAACTAGAATCGATAAAAGGAAAAGTGTTCACTCAAGTGGGCAGGATCGACCTGTGTATGAAAGATTAAAAAAGCGACCTTGTTCGATCTTGTGATACATGGTGGGGGACGTGCATAATAATATCTTTAAAGAAAGTCTATGCACCTGCAAGGCTTCTAGCTATTGCCGACAAAGTTTTATACTTTCTGAAATTACTTTCTGAACATAAAATATCTTGTTTATTATTCAGATTGCACTTCAAACAACAGTATCTGTCGAACTTGCCAAAGTAATGGCCAGAAATTTGTTGAAGAACCACTGCGAGCGTGTACTCGTTGCATCAACTCCGGTATCCAATGTGTGAAATTGTTGGTCTTAGCCTGGTCGGCGGATTGCGAAGAAAACAACAAACAGGCTATGCTTAAGCTGATACAGGAAAAGACAGGTGGAACACTCCCTCCAAAACTTCACTTTCTTCTTCCAATTCCAGAGGCAACCCACGTGGCCAAATGCTTAAAGGGCAGCTTTTCCAACTGGTTCCTGAACAAAGGCGGAGAACGATTCAACCTTTCGAACCTAAGAACATTGTACAATGACCCCAACCCAGCGATGCGAGAGAAGATGAGAAGCGTTGTCACCTTGAGTGCAGTGCGAAATCGAGACCGCATGTCGGTCCCCGACCCGCTAACCATCAACAAAGAGTCGGTGCGTGTGCTATTGGCCAGTGTGCCACGCATCACACAAACTCTCATCCCCGAACCCTACCGTTTGTACAAAGGAAACGCGAGAGGTGTTGTCGACCATCCAACCGGTCTTTGTATAGCACCTGAAGGGAAGCTATTTGTAGCCGACAACAGCAAATCTCGGGTATTCCAAGGTAGATTGCACTACCCTGTTGACGTCAGTGAAGTAAGTGGCAGTTTGATGAATCCACAAGGTCTCGCCTACCTAAACAACGTCCTTACGTCGCAGACATGGGCAATAAAAGAGTCGCATATCTTCCGCTAAGCTCCTCCGTATTTCTTAAGCCCAACAGTATGAAGGTTTCGGAGTTGAGACCAGCTCTAGAGGAAAGACAAATTCCCACGGCTGGTCTTCAAAAGAAGGATATGGTTGCTCGCCTAAAAGAGTGGATGACAAAGGCACAGCGAGAAAATAAAGTTGACTGCACCAAATTTTCTTCTCTTCCACTGAACACTGCACGTTCGACCCCACTTTCCACTCCCCTTGCTGTTTGTGGCTTTGGCACTGACCTGTTGTTTATTTCGGATTTGCACACGCATCGAGTACTTCAAGTTTCTATCACCAACAACGGAGCAGTCTTGAAAGGAAGTGTCATCTCTGAGATCCTTCTTAAAGACTCTGCTTTACCATTAGGAATTTCCGTTGCAACGGGAAATCTTCTTGTGGCAGACTCAAGCGACGAGGGAGGATTGCTACGCATTGACCTTTCGACTAATGCAGAGACAGTTTTAGTTTCAAACAAGTCGAGCAGCTGCCAGCGCATTCACGGAATCGCAGTTGATGAGAACGGAGACTTGATATTCACGGACAGAGATGCCCGAAAATTGCGCTTGCTGTCCAACGGCACTGTGAAAGACATTGCTGGTTCGGGAGTTAATTCATCTAAAGATGGTTCATCAAGTTCTTGCTCCTTTGAACAGCCCACAGCTGTTTGTATTGAAGGGAAAACAATCTACGTTGCTGATACTGCTGTTGGACGCGTCTGCATGGTGACCCCTACTTCAGCACTTTCACTCTACCTGGAACAAACTGATACTGTTTGTAAAACGTTCGGTATTCATTTGCCTGGAATCTCTCCGAACATTTACAGTATCTCTCAAGCCATAGCTGCCTTCCGTGACGTATCATCACTCTTAAGCACCTGGGAGAGAGAGACAGCAGAATCTCTTTGTCGAGCATCTACCGTGCAAGGTCCCCAAGGTACACCCTCTTCAAAGAGCATTCAGAGCGTCAAAGTCATACTGGAATCCCTTGGAATACTGAAGGAAAGCCTGAGCTATATCAATGCCGACTTCATTTCTCATGTGCGACTTGCATCTTTACTAACACTTGTCGTGGAGCACCTTTTCAGTAAGATGCGATCGAGAAACCCTACACCCACGCTTCTTGAATATGCACAGCTCTTTGGTCCAACGATGAAAGAGAACGTCAAGCAGTTGACCAAATGCGGCTTTCATTACTTCACTGCCTCCTCATCATTCTATGAGCTCCCTGACGGTGGCAGTCTCCACTTTACTGATGTTCCAGTCATCCCGCAACTCCCGACAAAATCCATGCCCATTGGAGATCAGAAGGTTCTTCGTGACTGGCGTGACAATTACGGCCAACCAGTTGCACAAGTGACCGTAAGAAATCAATCCACTAAGGACAACGTTGGAACTCTTCCACTTTACTCCTATACCAGGCCGCAGCCCATACCGCAACCACTGTCATTCTCTTTCCCCACTGAGACCTCGTCCTCAAGGCAAGGCAGCTTGCACTCCAATGTCTCCAATGCTGAATTGTTATTTTCTTCGCAAACCGTTCTGGCCATAAAACCAGGCCTTGTCGGCCTTACTGAAAGGACACTTATTTCCACACCTTTTTATCTTGGAGTTGCAGCTGAAGATATCTACCAAGACCAGCATAGAGCTTATTTGCCAAAGATCAATATTTTTTATCCCTCCGAACAAAACATCTACCTTTTTGAAAGAAATGATCAAGTCGATTTACCCAAGGAAGCTGTGGGATTGGTACTTGATGCCTTGACACCAGCGGCTAGCGAAGAAATAATACTGCCAGAAGAAATTTACGAAGGAGTTGTCAGTGTTTTTAGAGAGACAAGGGATCTGTGCATTGAAGGTGATGAAAGCATAACAGATTCTGTTGCAGATGAAGCAGACTTCTCCGACGATGAGCTAAACAGTGTGGTCTGTGTTGACTCTGTGACCCTGCCAACCATCTCCACGTCTCGAGTCGGAAGAAATATCCGTCCACCGACCAGACTGGACTTGTAATTACTGCAAATATCTAGATTTGTAATTACCTTAAATATCCACTGTTGGCGCAAACTGACATTTTATTTCACTGTACATACGCACATTAACGGGTCATTAACTATTTTCTCTGATCCTTTGTTCAGACGATCAGCATGTAGTGTCTGTAGTAAGCCAGAGTTGCGCCAATGTATGACCTTATGTAATAAGTCCGTAAGACTGGGGAGAGTTGACAAATGCGAGGCTACTGAGATAGAGGTTGTTTACCATTTACAAGGGAAAATCGGTTGGTCAACAGTTTGTGTAAATGGTAAGCAAAACTCCAGAAAGGGAAATTCCGTTTGCGAAACGAGCTGAGTAACCACGCTTACGCATCAAAACTGGCGTAGGGTCTGGAACTGGTAGATAAAAAAGCAAATGGTACACACATTTCCGTTAGGAAATTTCGGTTGGGAATTTTGAACTACCTTTCAAGACGTTCCGTTTATTTCGGAAATTTTCCGGTTGGTCGAGCCAAAGTTGTCCATTGTCTTACCATTTACATTCTGACCGAAATTTCCGGAATTTTTGGGTAAATGGTAAACAACCAGACTCCGTGAAGCGCATCTGTGACATCTGTATGGAAGAATAGTTACAATACCGGCACTCAGTATCACAATTAGCTATCAGTGCAGCAGTTTTAATCAAGGTTAATCAAGTAAGTGTAAATATTTGTGGACATTTTTCAACAGTTCTGCATCGCAAAAATTGAAATACCGACAGCGACATTTGCCTTTCTAGCGAAAAAACGACAGCGACATTTTCCCCAACGAAACAGGCGACGGCCTGCATCGAAAACAAGCGACAAAGCGACACCAGAACCCCCCTTGGAAGGCCTCTACAATAGTGTTCAGTACACATATCTTCACATGAAAAAATTATTATCATTATTATCAATCACTAAAATTAAAAAAAGGTCTCTTTTCCCCAATGGAGGACATAAGCACCATCAGACAGTGAAGATGCGGGTGACATTAAATGCTTGAGGGTAGAAAGAGAACAATAATAATTCAAGCGAAGTAAACTATCATTAAATGATCACCTGGTTCCTACAGAAAAAAATATTTCAGGTTTCTAACCCTTACACAAAAATTATGTAACATCCAAAAGAACAGTCCATGTCTTAACCATAAGTGGTGTGATTATTATCTTGTACAGGAAGAGGAAGAAATGCTTTCACTCCTTGATTCTAAGATAATTATTATTGCTCTAAGGCCTATGGACTACAGCACCACTGTACTCAGAAAAGTCTCTGAATTGTCTTCCCCTATGCACGTTGACTGTTCGTTGGACAAAAAATGTAATATCTAAATTAATAATAATAATAGTAATAGTAATGTAATATTAATAGCAAATTTGAAATTTAGCAACTTGCTTTTCATGATTACAACAGTATCATGATATATTAGAAAGCCTTCTAGTATTGGTCCAATTTATGTTTAGATTAAGAAACATCACATATAAATTATGCGGTGTGTACAATGGGCTGATGTTGCATCCTTGTTTTGCACAGGTTTCCTTGAGAGGATCATTGCCTAAGGGCACTGAAGATTTGTCCTTGCCCTTACCCGGTAAGACTTCCAAAGATAACGTTTGTATACGTGATATGAAGTGGTGACGTGGAAATTAATGAAATCTTCAAGTCACATGCATAAAATGACTAGAATAGACTCCGTGATAAATTACAAAGTTCTTAGTGACCCAGCTTAGAGCTTGCAGAAAAAACAACACCTCTCATTAATTTAAAGCAATCCTAGCTCAATTATAATAAACTGGTTGTCAAAAGATGAAGATTCATAAAAGTCATGAGCCATTTAATTTTCGTTTGATATTTCGTTTGGAGCTGAATTTGGACAGTCTACCCAAGCACATTAAATTTCTTTATCATTATGTTACGTATATATTAAAAATTCTGGTTACTTGATTTTCTTTGGACTTTGTCTTATATTGTCTATTCAAATGACTTTGTAGATGAAAGAAAGTATGGTGACGCCATGCGAGGAGTAGGTAAGGAATTAAGTTCATTCCACTTTCTGCATACCTTTAGCTGTCATTCCCACGGTACAACAAAACAAGTCAAACCATTTCCCTCACCATAACAACGTTTTTTGAAATGCTAACGTTACCTAGTAAAGAAACTGAATATGTGGTTTTTGGTGATAGTAATTTTTTTTTGGTATTAAACATTAAGGTCCATCTGAGGCAAAGAGGCCAAAAGGGGAAGCAGATGTTACAGAAAAAGGTACAGTACATGTTACTGGGAATTTGTCGCTAGAACTTTTTTTCTTTCTCATCCGTGCAAAAAAAAAAAAAATCACATTTGTTAGAATATTGTTTTTGTTTACGTTGTAGCTGGTTGTTGATGATCACAGTATAAGTGCTTGGGACACCAAATAAGCGATTTCTCAAAAAAAGAAAAAGAAATGAGTTTCTGTACTTCGTGCCTAGGATTTCCTTCTTTCATTCTTAAGAATTCCAATGTGATGCAGACCTAACATACGCAGTCTCGAAAATCAATATTTACTGGTACTTTAGATTATTAAATTACAGTAATTTTTTATAGTGGTAGTCACCTATAAACCTTTTCATAGGACAGTCATCATTTTATTTATCAAACGTACAAGCCCAAATGACTTGAGAATAAGGCAAGAACACGCAAAAGAGCCCTTAAGCACTCCGCTTGAATTTTCCAAACCAGAAAGCTGGTTTGGAAACAACCAGTTCCTTGGCAGTTAAATATGGCGATGTGAGATTAAATTTTTTATTTTTCATAGGGGAAAACAATGAAAAAACAAAGAAGAGGGGGAAAAGGAGGAAGAAGGCAAAGAATGTAGTGGGCAATGATGGAAAAGAATGATGCTTGGCAGTTTTTAATTATGGAAAGAAAAATTCAAATTTCTTAATTGTTTAATTCGTAATACGAAGAGGACCGAGTGGAGTCCAGTTCAGTCTGTTATTGACATTCAACTCACTATCTCATCTCTGATCGGCTGAAAGAATGCAGTGAGATTTTGAAATCAGTGCCTGGGACGTCTACACTCAACGTCATGGGTAATCATGTCATGTATGACCGCAGTGTATGATTTTTACCTCGACCTTGATTATTCTGGATATCACAAAGACCTCATCCAATAATTGTTTAATATGATTACAGACCAAATTAGACTTCATGAAGTTCTCCTACCGATTAATCATAACTTTAACAAAATTTGTGATAAGACTATATCTTTAAATCAAAACACAAGAAATTCCAAGACCTTTTTTTGCCAGCAGTGAAAAACGGCCATTTAAGTGCGCGCGTATTGTCCTATTAGTGCTGAAATCATGGCAGTTGATTGCCAATCAGATTTGAGAATTTTGCTATAGTTATGATAAACTTTAAAAATATGGAATAGACAAATGAACAAAATGTGCGCCTAAATAATCTAATTATGACAATGAGCCAACGGCTTTGACCGTCATTGTTTCTCGTTTGGATGACGACTAATTCCTAGATTGTGTTATACACTATGATGTCAAGTTGCTAAGCTTGTTTTCTTCTTCCCTCTAAGTACCGGGCTTTGATGATTATATCACTATTACTGTGAAACTCACAAATCAGAAATTTTTACGGAATGTTAATGTGTTGCGATAAAATTTCCAATAAGGCGCACGCAAAAATTTCCAGGCGTTAAGCTTTTTGCGAGTTTGACAGTAAGGGCCTGTTTGCATGGAGGTGGGGGACCCCAGGTAGGTGGGGTTAGAAAAGAACCCTCCTCTACATGCAATCTTACTACCCACTTAACACGTGAACAAGAAAAATGTTGGCAAACCACGTGTTTTGGCTTTTCTACACTCACTTGCTGTTCTTGCTGCAACTTTTAGTCCTGTTGCTTTCTATTGTTAATCAAATTAAAATGAGAGATTATATGGACAGGTGGCTTACGTCACCTTCCTCGGGTCCTCCACCTTCATGAAAAAAGGCCCTAAGAGTTCAAATTTGAAATTTTGCAAGTTGCCTTTCATGATTACAATAGTATAATGCGTTTCTGATTTGAAGTGGAAATTTTGCAAAGTTTACATCATAGTTTTCGTATGCACAACTAATGCCATCTGTATGATCAACGTCAAATAAAATAGAAAATGTATTAATTTAAATACATTGTCAGCATCATGGCGAAAGAGCTTTCCCCATTAGGCTCTTCGCTAATTTTAATTTTGTTTAATTTAAGGCAAACTTAGTGCTAAAGAAAGGAAAAACAAATTATACCATCTATGCATCTATTCTGAATTTAATTCGTAAGTGTGACGAGGAAAGCCCATGACCTGATGCAGAAAATGAATATATTGGGGTTTTATATATTATAGTAAGGGTAATTTTTCAGTTTCATTTTGTTGCAAGTTTCACCGTTTGGAGAATGGAATAAGTTGAAAATATATAATTGTATTGTATTTACAGGTTTTGAACTACAAAATTTTATCTTTCTTAAAGTCTCAGCCGGGGGTTTAGTCTTAACATATTCTTCAGCTCGACATTCTTAGAAAACACCTGTATAACGTGTATTGTTGTAGGGGAAAAAAGTGTAATCCTAATCCGCGGACAATGTCAGACCCATATCTCACAGATATTCTCTGGTGCAGAAGCAATAGATAAAAACTTCCTGCTTTCTGTCTAAATGTTTTTCAACTTTCTCCATCCGTGTCTCTACTCCATATGTTGTTGCTTTGTTATTTATACCCACTTTTTCATGCCTTCAATAATAAGAAATGCAAGCTTCAGACCATTACGAGGAAGCGCAAGCCCATCTGTACAAGCTATGAGGTTAACGGCAGTACCATCAACTCCTGTAAGGTAGAGCGTGACCTTGGCGTCTCCTTGGACTGTGACTTGACTTGGCACGCCCAAGTCTCTCACCAAGAAGCACTCGCAAACAAGTTGTTAGGTTCGTTACGAGGAACTCTAGGTTTATTCACAGTACTTCCGTAAGGCGCACATTATACCTTGGGCTAGTTCGTGCTCATCTTGGCTACGCAACCCAGGTCTGGGTACTCCAAGGCATTGAACTAATTTCCAAACGCGAAAGTATCCAAAGACGTGCCACATATCTCTTACAAAGAAAGACTAATGTCGGTAAACCTACTTCCTGTGCTACTGGCAAGAGTTACTAGATCTAGTATACTTTTACAAGGCTACGCATAATATGATTCACTAGATCTGTCTGTTGTTCCCTTTGTGCGCGAATGTGCACGAAGGACCCGTATATCCATAACAAGCTCTCAATCTTTTGTGCCTAAGAAATGCAGGACTTCTACCTGTCAGAAATCTTTTTTCATTAGAACCACTAGAATCTGGAACCTGCTTATTACTAGACTTGACCTAGATAATGTTACTTTTGAGAACTTTAAATCTGTTCTTTACGGTTATTACTCGCGGGTTCTCGCAACAAACTATGAACTGGACTCTCCGAAGAGCTTCAAAAGTATTTGCTTGAAATGCAACACAGCCAGGTTTTTAGACCAAGAAATTAGCTGCTGCACGTGATTTAAATTGCTACTTTTACATCTTTTATTTTTTGGGTCCGCAGTTATTGCTTTGAGCTTTTGCGGTGTCCCTGCCCAAATATTTAAGTCATTATTAGTGTCTTGTTACGTTCTTATTACTAGTGTTTGCATATCTTCAGTGTTTTTTTCTGCGTCTGTGTATTCTTCAGGGCAAAGCTAATAAAATAAAATAAAAATAAAAAATAGTCTTCTAAAAGAGGTGTGACAGAGCCATTTTCTGATGTCTGGGTAAAGTCCCACTGTGGTCACCGCCTGGCCCCCTCCTTTAGTGGTTCCTTTACTGATCGAGGGCCGCGTCCTTGTCCTTAGTATGCACAGAATGGGTCTCTTCCCAGGCGTTGCTTTCACTGCAGGAGCGTTGGCCATTTTGTTAGAGAATGCCCTTCGTTACCGCGAGCTGTGCACAAATAATTTGTATTTATTTTCGGTTTGTCACATTAAACTACACGTTACATTCTCCTGTATTGCTTCTTCGTCTGGTTTCTCCAAAAGTCAACTGCTGGTATACCTTTGAAGAGGTTGTCTAATACCCATTGCTCTGTCCCTGGACGGGGAATTTCGGGGCTGCTCCGCTGTTGGCTTTTCCCCTTTCCTGTCATTCGGTCAGTTAGTTTTTTCCCTCGTTTTTATTTTAGGCCTCGCCTTGTAAGAAAGCTCGTTTAGAGTTCCTCCCAGATCAAATACCGCTCAATACTACCTAGTAGTGCAACTGGAAAGGGTAAAAGCCATGCATTGCAGGCCCGCTTCCTTCACCCTCTATGGTATCAAGGAGGCTTGTTCATGCCACCCCTTAAGATGTTATCTTCCGAGACCCCAGTTTCTTCGTCGCGGGGGAGTTAAGTTGTCATTGACACAGTTGGCAGCTCGTCTTATTGCAGAACCCTAAAAGGGCTGAAATCTTCTCTTATGTCGTCCACGGAGTCAAGATCCCTAAATTTTTTGTTCCTTTCAGGGAAAATACTATGATTCTGTGATCCCTCAGACAGCGTTTTTTCCCAATAGTCAAAGCTGCCAAGGTTTTGAGGAATTGATCAGTGCCACAATTATCGACCGTGTTAGGAATGGCTCTCTTCTTGTTTAGAGAAAAGTTAAAGATGTCCAACCACCTTATCTAGTTATGCCTATAACTGTGGAACCGTCTGAGCCTAATATGTGCCATGACGAACGTTTCTTAAACCTCTGGATTAGGGACCTCCCTTTCTTGTTAGACTACATTACTAGCTTGCCTCGCTACGTTTTCAAGTCTCACTACCAAACTACTTTCGACGACAAGAGTGGTTATGACCACATTCTTTATCCCCAGAGGGTTTTACCTTTGTGGGATTCCAATGGAAAGGGTGGTACTTCTGTTATAAAACCCTACCCATTTGGTTGGAAAGCCTGTGCTTACATCTATCACACCGTCGGCTTAGCAGCTACTAATTACATTCGCCTTCTGGGTGTTCCCTGTAGCCAATACATTAACGATCGCCATGTTGGCCAGCTGGCTTTGCGTAGAGATATTAAGAAGTCGTGTGGATGGCCCAATTTTGCTCTGGCCGAGGCCGCTGCCTTCATTGTTTGATCTGTCCTTGTGTCCCTCGGCGACTTCATCGGTCTCTCAAAATCTGTCGCTGTACCCCAGACCAGAATAAGATTTTTGGGTCTCTTATCCGACTCAGTCCTTCAAGCCTTTATTATCCCACAGGACAAGAACGCCAAGTTTGCTACCCTTTGTCAGTTTATTCTCCAAAACCACACATGACACAGTGTATAACAAGCATGTAAAACACAGAATACACATTTTTTGAATAACCAGAATGTAATGGTAATTTGAGACCACGTGTCGACATGTACATTTCCAATTGCCTCTTACAGTAAAAGAAAAGCTTCATGTAATGGAGAAAATCAAAGTACTAGGAGTCTACATTGACGAGAATCTCAACTTTGCAGGCACATAGCCAGCATTTTTTCAGGGCGGGCAATTCATCAAGGATACAGACCAAATAAGGCCAGAGGTGCAACTCTCTAGGAGTAAAATTGTATTGTCAGAGACTGCATCAAGAATATGGATATTTCTCAATTTTTTTGAACTTCCCCGTGATTCGTTTCGCTTTTTTCAGTTTTTTTTTCCACAAAGACTACTTACTTTTACAATGTTTCAAAATAAAAGATGTCAATGTCACTAAATAGAACGAAAAAGCAATTTCATATCTTAGCATAGTACAAATGTAATTAAAAAACCTGTCATGGAATGATAACATTGAACACATTTGCAGTAAGATCAATAAGAATCTAGGTCTCCCGAGACTGATTAAAGCTTATTTACCTCTTAGCACTAGGTTGACCTTTTTCACTGGCTTTAGTTTACCACATTTTGATTAGCGAAACATCATTTTCGGTGACCGAGGAAACTCGACATTACCAAGTGCTGCAGAATTAAGCTGCCCATATTATTTTAGATCTCCCTTTACACCCATCTTCTAGTGACACTGTAACAAAATTACATTGGGAACCACTTAAATGCGCAGAAGAGCTGTGCACCGCACTATTTTTTGTTTAAAAATCAATAATATCTTTTCTCATGTCTCTAAATTAAGTTCTAATCGCGATTTGCATTACTATAATACCCGATCTTGGAATAATGTTATGAAAACCACAGCCAAAAGAAGGTGGGGCCATTGGACCACTAACACCTTTGCTGCAAATGAGTGGAATTCCCTTGATCTGTCACTTAGGGAAGCCGCCTCTTTATCCAGTTTTAAACGAAACCCTTCCACAGTGACTCTAAAAGTACCTGTTAATAAGTAAATCCTTACTACCTACTTGTATGTCAGTAAGTGTATGATTTTAGACTTTTAGTTTTATATTTATCGACGTACATCTCATTTTTTAGAACTCTTATCATTTTTTAAACTTGTATCATGTAAATTTTGAAACTTTAATCTTGAACATAATAGTTTCTATTAATGATATTAGTGAACCAGGACCCTGTAAATCACTGGTTTAAATGAAGCTGGCATCCTCAATAAAGATTATCATCATTCACTCCAGCAAAGAATTGTGGATTTTGTTTTCAAGGTCATCATTTATGGATCATCAGTGGCAGTAAGTCACTTCTTAAGGCCTCTGTTTCTACAATAGAATTGGTGATTTTAAACAGAGCCTCAAAAAAGCAGTTGGAAATTTTCAGCCTTTACAAACTAAAGAAAATGTCCATTGGGATTTCTTAGCATTTTGGTATAGTGAGGAAGGATAAGTAACCGAAAAACCTCCTTGTTAATTTTCAGGAACTTATTGGGTTTCCCATTTGGGACAGATCTTTTAGGAGAGGAAGGAGAAAGCGGTACCACCGTATGGGAGACAGTTTTGGAGACACATGGTGAGTATCTTCCTGTAAACCAGTGTCTCCAAGATGATGCAAAGTCTGAAAACGAAGCCGTGATTGTTGCCCTTAAAAAATTCCGCAATAATTGTATTATTTTTAAAAAACTTTCAAAACTTGTTTAAGAATGCTTCAGAGCTGATGAATCTAAAGATTTCGAATGTCTGAAAAAAGTGTATAACAAGCATGTACAACACAGAATATACATTTTTGAATGTACTGGTAATTTGAGACCAAGTGTACGTCATGTACATTTGCAATTGCCTCTTACAATAAAAAAAAAGCTTCATGTAACAGAGCAATTAAATCAAATTACTAGGAGTCTACATTGACGAGAATCTAGATTATACGGACCGTTACAGTGTGGGTGTATTTGACAACCCTTCGAATTCTCTGCATAGGGCTTGCTTTTCTTGCTTCCATCCTCTGTTGTTGGGCTAAAAAAGATTGATTCTCGAAATGATTCAAATAGAAAATCTTTATGTGCAGAAGGAGGAGGCTGTCTTTTCTTTGGGAGGGTCAGACCAATACTAGAGAAGTAGCTGCAAAACTTATTTGCTACTTCCACTAAAACAGAAATCTCCTGATTGTCCGACTTAGATATTGTATTTAATTGAGACCGTGGCTATTTCTATGCAAGACTTTGTTTAAAATTTTCCAGGTTGCATGTGTATTTGATCTTGCATTTTCCAATTCTTGTCATAATTCCGACGCTTAGCCAAACACAAGGTGTGATTCAATTTGTTCTTGTATCTTTTGTAGAGTGAAACACCATCGACTGTTGAAACTTGAAGATATTTTTGGTAGAGTTGATTCTTTATTTTAATGGATTTAAGAAGAGCTTTAGTTAACCACGTTTTTTAAAGCGCCTCTGCTTTCTAGTCGCCTTCTTGAGAGGGAAGCAATCGTTATAAATCTTTGTATACATTTGATGAAACCGTTTGTACGTAATATCTGGCTCATCAGAAGCTTTAATCGCGAACCAATCAAAATCTTCCACTTTTTCAACATAAGTAGGAATATTTATTCGATTCTTATCTTTGAAAAAGAATGGATCTTGTCCACATCGATTTACCAACTCGAACAGCTATCCACGTTCCACGTGTTCCGGGGTGTGGTGGTACGTTTCGCAACGTGATGCTTATCAACGCTTGTCCAGTTGACAATTTCCTTACTATTGTGTATACTCGGTTGAAAGATGTCCCACAGACCTCTACAAAGCTGTCACTAATACAAGAATCATGGGCCAAGGATTTGGTGCCCATAGAGAAAATGTTCGACAAGCGGGAGTTTTCTCAGGGTAAGATAGAGTGGTTGCGCCCTTTTCCGCAGTTCGACTTCAGTGGAGCTAGCGACACTGTCGACGTTTGGGGAAATGAATGCATTCTTTTCTGGCAACATTGAGCACCGATGTTAAAGAGTGCAGCTAAATCAACTTGCTCATCTCAGCAGTGCCCTTAGAAGGAAGAACTTCTGACAGGAACTGGAATCCATCTAATGGAGATTTCCTCCGGAGCATTGGCAGAAACGTACCTTGAGGTAGCTATAAGAAAATGGCAACTCCCAGCTCCTACCCAGTGCGGAAAAGAATTTGCTAGACAGCCACCTCCCAATGCTGATGCCATTCTGGGACCACCACACCTCGACGTCTCATCTGGGCGTTTGCCCCAGCTGTTTCTTTGCAACGGAGTACGCAACTTCAACTGGAGAACATTTGTCCCTGAAATACCATTTGCTGTACCCATTTCATTGCACTACTTTGCGTCCAATGGCCCAGTTACAGAACCATATCAACTACCGGACACGTTGGTTGTACAAAACAAACAGTACCAGCTGGGTGGATGTACATTCTAGAATGGTCTACACCACACTGGTTGTTTCAGGTTCCAGTTGCAGTGGTTTTACTATGATGGCCTTCCTGAGACCCGATACAAAGGTTCTGGTGTTCTGGCTAATCCACTCAAATCGATGAGATCACGCAGTTATGTGCTTTCATCATGCATATACTTCGAAAATTATTCACCTAAAGGTTGGGCCTTAATTGTTAATATTTATATACAATGCCTATCATAGCCATGCCTTTTCTAAGTGCGATGTCTTCACATGAAAATCATTTAATTGGTCATACTATTTCCTAGGAGAGTTGAAATTGAACTAATCTTATGTGTGACATATGTCAGAAGTGTTTTCCCCTTCTCTCCAAGCCAGATAAGGAATGGACTCTGTTATCAGTTTTCTTAGGGTTCTCAGTAAATTAACTGCAGATCCAATTCACTAAATGTTCACAGTTCAGAGTTTTCTACAGGTGCTTTTATGTTGGGTGTGTCGTCACCTAATTAAAAGCCAGTGATCGGGTGAGTCACCTCCATCTAGTGCAAGTCTGATTTTTGGTTGGAGTGCTAACTACTGTCCCATTTTATAATAGTCGTTACATGTTTAGCTCAATTCTTTGTTGTAAAATGTTGGTTATCAAACCACGACTAAAGTTTGTCTACATGTGCTTTTCTGGGTGTGTCTCCTGGACAAAGCAAGCAATCAGGTGAGTCACCTTCGCTCTGTTCAAGGAAACTCGGTATGCTTTATGCTAGGTGTGAGTAATATTTCAATTTTGTACCGTATAAATGCCAAACATTCTAACAGCATTTTAATAACACTGGTGGAGAAAAAAAAACATGCGCCATTTGAAAAACAAAGCCTTTGCAATACTTGGTGAAGCAGATTTCGAGCTCCACAAGTGTAGGCATTTGAACAAACCAGCTCTAGAATCCAAAGCAAGTAGACAGCAAGAAGATGTAGAGCAAAGTTATGCAAAGGAACAAATTGGTGTTAAACCTGATGAGACCAGGACGCTTGAGCTACCTTGAAACAAACTCAAGAACATGATGACAATAAGCTTTCCAGGAGGACCCCTTCAAGTAACAAAGTCAGAAACTTTTCCATTCATTGCATCATGAGGACTGTATAGCTGGATGTATGTGACCAGCGCATACAATGGGACTTGCGATTACCCAAAAAATTAACACAAGAATAAACAAGTATGGTACAAGTTTCGTGCAGCCTAGCCCTATTTTGCATTCTGAGACACCAGCGGTGCAGGGCTAGCCTGTGAACAGCAGAGGCACTTCCGGTCGTCGCTTCTCTCCCTCCGAAAAATAGCGTCTGCAAACTCGAGCTGCAAAACGATTTCCGTGACATCATTTCTTTTCTTCATTACTCAACCAATGAAATTGAGTGATAGAAAGATGTTACTGAAGACAAGCAGGAAATCACGAAGACCGACAACTGCTTCAGAAGCGGCATTATGCACCCATGAATGGGGAAACGTCGAAAAAAGTTACCTCAGCCGCACGAGATTGTTGTTTGTGTAAGGATAAAATTCCCAGTCTTAAGGAGAAAGTGAAGATCTTTCGCAAGAGTGAATTGCAGATTGGTGCGTTAATTCATCGCTCACTTGGAGTCGATTTGGGTGTTTACACCGGCAGCGAGAACCTCGCGATATGTTCCTTGTGTTATAACATGTTGAATGCCTACAACAAGGCCTTAAAAAAGTCAACCAGATCGTTGATGGCGTCAAGCAGAAATTTGAAAGTAACGGACCTCTCCGTATCAAAAGATTATCGAACTCCAACCCGTCGGCTGAAATTTCATGGGGACCACCATAACCAGCAAGCTATAAGCCTCCAGATAATGTTTGTGTGTCTGCTTTTACAAAGCTTCCGCCAGTTTTTGGTTTTGGTGCCATTAGCCCAATCGCTCGACTCTCGATTTTTTGAGCACCAAATTGTGTAGAGTCATCGGGAATTTTTGGTCCTATGTCGTCCTCAACACCAAAGACGCCGCGCGAGATTTCAGAACGATCGATCACCGAAACGAAAGTATATCTTTCCGTTGAATATCCCAGCCAAACTGTGCAAAAGGAATTAAACGATGACCTTGCAGTTCTTGGAAAGGCGATTGCCTCCGGTTTCGAACAGCGCATTGCCAAAGCAATACTGAAGAAGGTTAATTTTAAGAAAATTGTCGTGGAAAAAGTTCTCCAGCTAATGACGTCGCAAATTAATGGTATCTGTAGCAGAAAATAACCTTCCATGTTAAGAGCCAACACAAAGGAAGAGATTGTAAACTTCGATTTCGAGAAACTGTGTTTTGAATGGAAAGAAAGAGCGCCTATCTTCTATGCCTTTCTAATGACATGTGCTACAACTACTCGAAACGAGATTGCTCAGAATGGCTTCCTAGCATAGCAGTGGCAGGGTTGATCCTGTTAAAGCAGCGAAACTCACACATGAATGGCTGTGCAACAGTTCTTGGAATTCTTATCAAATCACGATCTTTGGAGTAAGACAAGTCATAGATTATTTTACATCTACAAGGGCTTTTGAAAGTCGAGTTAAAACTAACTTAATTGTTTAATATTAGTTAAATCATCTGTAAAAGTGTTTCATACAGACATTTATCAGTTACACATTAGATTTTGTTTGAATCAAGGGTTACGGAAGGTGAATTCTTTGTTTTATGGGTATCAGTGTGAAGAGGGGTCTTGGCATTGTTATTATTAATTATTCATGAAATATTAATACTTCTTAATACTTGTAGATTTTTTAGAACAAACAATATAATCAAAATTTTGATCTCTTGCTCTTTTGTTACAAGGCAACCTTTTGCAGATTATCCAAGATGAAGGTCACCTGTTCAGCCGCAAAAATTCGTGCAAAATTTGATGTGTTAGGTGAAAATCATGGTCCGGAAATTCTGGACTTACAAAAGAAAATGTCCAATGAGGAGGAAATTGTACTGGATCACACAAGGAAGGTAGTGGCAATTACTCACAGTTGCAGTTCACATGAACATCCATGTACCCAGCAGTGTGCTGATGATGCTACAAAAGACAAATGTGAACTACAACAAGCTAAGAAGAACATGCATCCTGGTTTTGCTATTGTGTTTGATAATATTGATGGAAAGCGTGAGTGCTGGCATATGACCAAGGACAACCAAAACTTTGATTTTCATAATGTGAACTACAACAAGCTAAGAAGAACATGCATCCTGGTTTTGCTATTGTGTTTGATAATATTGATGGAAAGCGTGAGTGCTGGCATATGCCCAAGGACAACCAAAACTTTGATTTTTATTGGGTCAACCACAAGATAATAATGAACAAATATACATATTACAAAAACAATCGTTCTTTATTTACACAACGCATTTTAAAAACTAAAAGAGGGTATATGTAACATTGTTACAGACTGGACATTAAATAACATTAAGAATAGAAAAACATTAACTGTAATAATTCACACAATTTAGACCCGTTGTTTAACAGACTATTCCGTAAGTTGGAGTCCTTACAAATTCATCTCAAGATAAATTTTAAGGTTCCAACTTTATTAATGTACAAGAAATATAAAAATACAAAACATACATAGCGTGTTTAAACTGAAAAATCTAGGGTATATACCAAAAAATATATAATTGGCAAACAGTTTAATTTTGTTTGCAGTATAAACAACAATTACAAGCCTCCCGCGCACTTTGTTTTTTGAAATGGCTTAAAAGAATTTTGATATATCATCTAATGGAGATTTCCTCCCAAGCATTGGCAGAAACGTACCTCGAGGCAGCCATAAGAGAATGGCAACTCCCAGCTCCTACCCAGTGCGGAAAAGAATTTGCTACACAGCCACTTCCTAATGACGATGCCATTCTGGGACCACCACACCCCGACATCTCATCTGAGCGTTTGTCCCAGCTGTTTGTTTGCAACGGAGTAGGCAACTTCAACCAGAGAACATTTGTCCCTGAAATACCATTTGCTGTACCCATTTCATTGCACTACTTTGCGTCCCATGGCCCAGTTACAAAACCAGACACGTTAGTTGTACAAAACAAACGGTACCAGCTGGGTGGATGTACATTCTAGAATGGTCTACACCACACTGGTTGTTTCAGGTTCCAGTTGCAGCGGTTTTACTATGATGGCCTTCCTGAGAGCCGATACAAAGGATCTGGTGTTCTGGCTAATACACTCACATCGATGAGATCACGCAGTTATGTGCTTTCATCATGCATATACTTCGAAAATTATTCACCTAAAGGTTGGGCCTTAATTGTTAATATTTATATACAATGCCTATCATAGCCATGCCTTTTCTAAGTGCAATGTCTTCACATGAAAATCATTTAATTGGTCATACTATTTCCTAGGCGAGTTGAAATTGAACTAATCTTATGTGTGACATATGTCAGAAGTGTTTTCCCCTTCTCTCCAGGCGAGATTAGGAATGGACTTTGTTATCAGTTTTCTTAGGGTTCTCAGTAAATTAACTGCAGATCCAATTCACTAAATGTTCATGGTTCAGAGTTTTCTGCAAGTGCTTTTATGTTGGGTGTGTCGTCACCTGATTAAAAGCCAGTGATCCGGTGAGTCACCTTCGTCTAGTGCAAGTCTGATTTTTGGTTGGAGTGCTAGCTATTGTCCCATTTTATAATAGTCGTTACATGTTTAGCTCAATTCTTTGTTGTAAAATGCTGGTTATCAAACCACGACCAAACTTTGTCTGCACGTGCTTTTCTGGGTGTGTCGCCTGGACAAAGCAAGCAATCGAGCGAGTCACCTTCGCTCTGTTCAAGGAAACTCCGTATGCGTAGTATGTGTAGGTGATGCAACAACATTCAGCACGTGCTTTTCTGGGTGTATTGCCTCATAAGGGCAAGCAATCGGGAGAGTCGCCTTCTCTTAGCGTATGAATAAATCAGGCAAGAAAACTACTTCCATAGTAACATGCTTATCAACTACTTACCAGTGAGGACGTTTTAATTTTGTATCATTTACTTTTACTAACGTACGTCTTTTTTAACAGGTTCCGGCAGAGGATTTTACCAGCCCTTCATTAACGCGGAGATTGTCCTCCCTTTCCAAAATTTCAGTTTTGTCCTTAATTTTCTTCCCAAAAAGAACAAATTTAAATTAACACCTTCCCCAGGGGATACTCCCTATAATAGCCTATGCTGGGAGCTCCGCCCAAAAGGGGTACCATTTTCAGGGATCTCATTATTTGAATAGCAATATTTGTAATTCCGTCTGTAAAAAGTACCTAAAAGGGCTAACAGACGCACTCTGTGGCTAGGAAAAAGCGTAAAAGACTACCTGGTTTAGCGAATTACGCAACTTATTGAGTAGCCCTCTCCTGGGTACACACCGTAACAAAGTTCTCAGTATTTCCCCAATATATAAAGTTTGGTTTCAGTTATGAAATTAGCGAAAATTAAGCATTTTCTTTGCCCTCATACATAAAAACGGGATCATATCTCTAAATGAAATCAAGTCACAAAGCAAACACAGACTTGTACTTTATAATTCAGCAATTATCTTTAGATACGCTGTTTAAATGTGACCGTGTCGGCCACAAGAAGAAACACGACTTCGGCTCTTTTAAAAAATGGCAAATTTGACCTAAATTCATCATTGAAAAAAACAATTGATATGTGGAATTTCAACATGAAACATTTTACAGCACATCCTTTGCTGTTTCTTGTGTTAAAAAAGATTTGGCGGCATGACAAAACTACGTCACTGAGACACCGAAACGTGCAGGGTAGTTTCGCAAGTTGGAATGCTGAAACAAGCCGCGAGTATAGGCACAAAAGTTTTTGCAAACTTAGCTTCTTTTACAAGGGGCACATTACGAGAAGCTCTTAAAATCTTATGAAAAAGGCTTTTCCATGTGATGGTTATAAAAAAGAACTAAGTAGATTAACAATGCATTTGATTGCACGCAAGTAGCTGAAAAAGATGCTGTTAAATTCTCACTGAGTGTAAACATTGACCTCGAGTTTCTGCACCTAAAATAAAGCCGGTAGAAACGGCGTGCTAGCTCTAAATGGGATTCGAGATCTCTAGGAATTTTACAACAGTCGTTTCAACTACAAGTGGCCACAGTTTACTGAAATCTTCCATCGTTTAGCCTCGGACTAAACACTGTGTTGCGTGATGAAAGCCCGTGTGTGATTTGAGTCTGGTCACGCAACTGTACAGACGAGGATAAATCATCACACGAGTGTACAGGAAAAAACAAAATAACACTTTTTTTTTAGTTTTAAATTTTATATTCTCCAAAACATGTGGAACTAAACTTGATTTTAGGATGTACCAGCCGAAACTCAAATAGAGAAACAAAACAAATAGAGTAAGCTGAGTCTGCAAAACTTTTCACACTAGTTTTCTTTATATCATCTATCGTATTAGCAGTTGCATTTATCATATCCCTTGGAGTTAATCTTTACCAATGGCGTTCTCTGGGAATTTCCAAAACAGGTACGAAATACACTGAAGTGGAAGCTCACTAAAATGAAGAGGATTTGTAGCATTTTTGTGAATAATGAGTGGCATTTTTAGTTTGTTTACAATTATGGTATCCGGCATGGGTACTAAGTAATATTAATAACCAGGCCTCAAGTGAAATATCACAAATAGTAAAATGAGAATGATTATAAAATAAATTTACTCACATTAAACCTTGTTACAGCCATGTTCCTGTAAAAGCTACAGAGACGTCGCTGCTAGGGAAAACGTCTTTCCCAAAAAGGACAGAAAAAAAAGAATTACCCTTGTCATCAGTGCCTGTGATGTTTGCAGACGACAAAGGCCTTGCTTGAACATATTGAATCATTCACTAAATGGTCTAGAACTCTACGCACATGCAAAGATGCTCTCGCTGGAAGAAAGGTTACTTTTATGCAAGGGTAATACTGTGGCAATTCAAAGTGACTGCAACAATCGAATACTACTATATGTAGCAACTCATAGTTACAGGATGACAACTATTGGCAGCTCCCAACAGGGATGGATGTATATTTTCAGCAGCAAACAAGTGACTACTCGTTTACGGGAAAAGAAAACCGAAGGACAAAGTGGTATGAAGCATTAATCACAACGCCATCAAGTCATAAAGTTAACGTAGTACTGCACAGAGAAAAAAAACTTGATACCATACATGTATGGCATAAGGGTTAATGCAAAAAAGTGAAGACATTCATTTACACCATAAGCTGTTCCCTCAGTCTGTGACGATAAATCTGGCCACAATCACGCCCTGCTTACCCCTGAAAGCCACCCATATTTTGGTTTCCAGTGGGGTGGCTGGTACTTCACCAGTAACACCATTCATTTCGGATGGAAATCATCTGCCTATATTTACCACTCTATAGGTCTTCTCGCTTCTCATTATTTTCGTTCCCTCCTCATACCTTGCTCCTTGTATATTGACGATCGTCATACGGGTGAAATTCAGCGATGTTGTTTTTGAAAATGACTTTTGATAAACTTGTTCAAAGAGAAAATGTGGCTCTACAGGGGACTTTTCATGCACTGAACATGAAACCTGAAACAAAGTGAGGGACATTACTGCCCAGTTAGGCTTAAATCTAACACACATCTGCTAAATTAATGAATGGGATTAAATTTGCAAAAGGTTTATTCACAAAGGTTTTTACAGTTGTAAAAGCGCTATTGTCCACTATTTTACATATATTCCTCTTTACCTTGTGACATGCGCAGTAGTAGTTTTTGGAGCTTAAAAGTAGAGAATTTTAACTTACATATGAGATTAAAAATTACTATAAGTAACTTTGAGTGTTAGTCTTGTCGGTAATGGTGTTTCAGAAGAGGTTACCTCACCTCTTGGTGTGGGTAACCTGTGACTCTGCTGAGGAAAAGAATGTTGCGGCACAGCCACCCCCACCAACCAATCAAGTCCAGACACGCATTTTTCAAATACCCTTGGGTGAAGCTTTGAAATGATACATGTCTGCAAAAATCCCCGAGGGGGGGGAGGGTTTCATTTGCAAATGCAAAAAGACAAGATAACAAAAGAAAGTTTTAATATATAAAAACAAATTTGGTTTATTTTGATGCATGTTTTAAACGAGATGCGTCATGCCTCCACTCAGTCCTATTACCATTAAAAATCAGCTTACTTTTGCGGAAATATTGAACTATTGTCTTGTTTTTTGTTTGCACAGAGAAGAAAATCTAGGGGTAACTCACCTGGCAAAGCAAAAATAACAGTCTATCACGTATACCCAGAGGCTCAAGTGTCTTGTCTTTGTGAACAAGGTGAGCTTCACACGCCTTCCTTTAACCATTCTGGCAATTGCAGTCAGTTGGCTTTGACATTTATCAGCTAAATATGCACTTTGTTCTGTGTCACGGGAGTTCAAGACCCGCTCGCTTGTGCCCTAATGCACCCTTTTTCTGGAACCAAGCAATCACTTGCTTTCTTCACAAGCCTGCAAACTTTCCAAGCCACATCCCAGAAGCTGACGATAAATGTTGTTAAAACTTAAAATTCTCTACAAGAATTTCACTCTGAAACTTTCAGAATATTATTCTTATTTTGCTTTTGGAGGAACAGCTAATTCCTCGCGAAGATTACCAGACTTACCTGGTGATAATCTCCAGGAATTAAGAACAGACCCTTTATTGGAGAAGTCCTCTGCGAACCTTTCAAGTATAATAAGAGGAGGACAACTCGGCAGTGAGCTTACAGGATGTCTCCCCATCAAATAGTTGAGAGGCGGGAAGGTTTCCCTTAAAGTTGCTGTTCCTTATCGTGTAGCAAGGCATTCCTGTTGTGATATCAGCTCTCTAGGGGAGAACACGCAATTCAAAGGCCAGCTGTGAAACAAGCAAAAAAGACACCAACAGTTCAAGCCTGTTCTGACCTTTTATCACGGGAAATGTGCTGAGAGAGATTTACAGATATCTGTTTACACTAATCTGTAATACAAATAAGCCGCGATAATCAACTTAATGTATCATAACAAGCTAGAAAGCCGATTAAGGATGGACCATTTTATTTGTGAGGGTGGAGAGGGTTGGGCAATTTTGTTTCGCCAAGAATTTTTTTCATCGGTTTTCAGTCTTCATGTTTCTCGAAGTACCACCAAACATGAGCATTTTATTAGCTATGCCTATGCAAGTATGGAACAGAAAATGATAGCTGCATTTAGTTATTTGACAATGCCAGGGCCCAGCAGCAAGATATTAACGAATCATTGAATTGCTTAATAAGGTGAATGAAGTTGCACAGACTGTGGAGAACCACAACAGACAGAGGCTTTACAATGTCAATTGGAAGAAATAAATGCACCAATGCGTTTTAAAAACATGGTTGGTACATAAAAGGAAATGCAGGGTTTCTGTTAAGTGCATGTGCATGTGCTGAATCATCAGAAAGAAATGCAATTTGCGCCTAGGGTTTTTTTTCTTTTCCAAGAAGACCAAAAGTGTAACCAAATGTAGTATAAAACAGCCGGAATGCATTTCCCTCCATAATAATTTGAAGATACTGGTGCAGTGCAACTAAAAGGAAAGAAATCAATGGACCTTGTGTAACAGACAATAAAATTGAATGCCAGGCAGATAGCTTGACATCTTGGCTGTGAAATACTAAATGCCAGCTGGTCGTGAAAATACGGTATTTAAACCATTTGAAAGTGGACAATTAGAAAGTTAACGTCATTTAAACATGATTTTTCTCTTGTTAAAGGCTGGTGGAGCAGTTTTTAAAGATAGATTTCACGATTGGAAATTACCGTATTTATTCGAATAAGCGCCCAAACTCAAATTAGCGCCCTCCTCGAATAAGCGCCCATCTTAAACGCAGAAAAAGTTAATAGATGGTCTCAGTGGGGTTAACCAATAGGCGTAAAACGGCCAAAAATTTAGTTGATAGCCGTAGAAACTGAAAAATTTTAACCATTAGCCATGAATAGGGTAAAAAAGAGTTAACCATAAAAGAATTTTTTCCCTAGATTTGTTGATTTTAAGGAAGGTGCTAAAATAACTTATGACTAGTTGCGTTTCTTATTTCACGGCTACTTTGATTCCTTGCGCTCTCTACTCTGCAGAGGCCTCTTTGTGTTGCAGGGAGGTTGCTGGGAGAAAGAAAAAGAAAGCGCGTGGGGCATGAGTCTTGCTTGACCTCACTTGGCCTGCGTTTTGTAGGACGAGTTGACAGCGCTTTGTTTTTAGATCTCCGATTTTGCCATCCAGTATGACTTAATCAGTGTCAGTATCGAAAGCTGTTGTTAGTATTTTTCCAACGGGTGAAGAAAGGCCAATTGAAAGAAACAAGGCAAGACACTACGAGCAGCGGACACTTTTACCATTCAAGAAAAATGTTATTGACCTGGTCCTGGTCAAAGCATTTTGCTGGCCTATCCAAGACAAAACTCGCTCAGACCACATGACCCAAAACGCATTGGCCACGCAGAATAATGAGGCCTTGTGAGAAGGCAACGGCAGACAGTTGTTCTGTACAGTCCTTTGCTATAGTAAAAACAAACAGCTCATTATTAAGGACAGTTTGCTTTGTCCCTGAGGAAAGACAGCCCTTACATTTTCTCTAAATTCATCGAGATGATCCTGAGATCTTTATTTTACTTTAAAGATACAAAAACAGAGGTTTTTTAATATTTAACTGTTTGCAACAATTTGCAATTTGTCTTCCAACTGTCAAAAACATATTAGAACCTATTCCAATACCAAAGGGAGAAAAGCGAGCACACCTGCAAGAAGAAGGGTTGGTCGGGAAAGTGCGCCTAATTTGACCTGGAAAGCTAACAAAGTTGAATCAGAGATCGGGAACCTGTTTGCTCCCTCTTTTGGACTTTATAAAGATGACCTCTTTCCATTCGTCTATCTTAGGGAACGCTTAAAGTGTACTTAGTAAGGAAAGCTGATAATGTCAATGGGTGTCCCTTGATTTTCCTTTTTGGAGTGTATCATGAATCTTCTTTGGTTCTTCAATAGTACAATGCCAGGGACAAAGAAACTTTGTATTCCAAAAACATCTTCATCGTTTGTGTGGGACACTAGGGAAGATCTCTCTGTGTGTTCGAGGGACAATTTATACATCATGGGAAAAATGTAACCCGTGAGGTCATTGAAACGAAATTGCTCAATGGTAGGAAGCAGCTGTAGTAGTATCAAACATGGTTTAGAACTTGGACTTTAAGGTCGCAAAGGTGTACTGAAGTTGGCACAAAGATCAAAAGCAGGTTATACCATGAATTCATAGTGGATCACGCCCTTCATTACTCTGGTCCTACTCATCTACCTACCATCTTTCTCAGCTGTTAGGCATTATAACCAGCAGATTTCTTTTAGTTTTCTTCCTTTGGAACTTTCTATTATTTTCATTTTTAATTGTGACAACCTTCAGGGATGTACCATTCTTTAGTAGGGGAAAACTTATCATTTGGATAGGAAATTGTTGTCATTATCTTTAACGTCATAGTTTAAGGGCATGTTGCTGATAATTCACCCACTCAAACTTTTCCCTTCAATAGGGACTATCCGACAAGGAAGACTGAGACAGTAGCCTGATGCAGCCAGTGTTTGCCAATCAGCAAACACTGGCTGAACCGGAGCCTTCAACCACCTCACCGGCTGACGATCTGCCGCAGTCTGTTCAGTCCTCGCGTGTGGCAAACACGCAAACCACGGATATCTTCCTGTAAGTCATTGCTGTGACGCCAATGACAAAAAGGAAATGTACTGTTCCCCACTGACAACTTCTATAATTTGCCTGTTTTTGGTTTTTAAGGTCGTATATGTCGTTAGTGGACGAAGAGATCAATCTAATTTCCGACGACGAGGAGGACAGTGGGACCAGTGATGCAATGGACACTTGATAGTCTAATCAAAATTCAAAAGAAAGTAGTGCATGTGATAACTTTTTCCTTGTACACTGAATCATCAAAGCCGCTCTTTCAAAAATTGGAGATCCTTAATGTTAAACAATTAAACAATCGGCAAACTATCCTTTTTATGGTTTATTTTGAATAGTCAACTTCATTTGTATGCTACACGGCAAAGCAATAATATACATAAGCAGTTCTACAGAACAAACTACGGCTGTCATTCAATACAGTGTAAAGGGGCGAATTTGTGGAATTCTATACCAGAAGATTTAAAGAACACAAAATCACAATATAGTATAAAGAAGAAATTTTAAAAAAATCTTTCATCACAACAGTGTTTGGAAAATGCATAGTGGTGTGCAATTTTATAAATTGAAATTAATTAATAGTTAGATTTATACATTAGTTATATTATGCTGCATGTGGTGTCCAGACCTGATTAAAAAATAACAATAATAAACAATAGTGGAATCTTGTAAAAGCCCATAAGGGTTTCCTAAATTCCCCATATTGATGTAATTATATCTGTTCAATATAATGAAGTTAATGTTGTTCTAAAACAAAAATAAGATTAGCAATGTTAGGCCGAATTAGGAAAAATATACACATGTTCACGGCAGCTACCATTCATAAATCTTTTGTGCTCCCTATTCTTGATTACTTCAATACTGTGTGGGGCTGCTGCAGGAGTGTTAACGCTGATAAGTTGCCCAGAACAACAAGGAGCAGTGGTAAACTTAGACTACCATCTAACAAGTTCGAATGTAAGAAAAAGGCCTTTTTTATCATGGTTGTGTAATTTTTGATCAGATTTAGTTTTTAAGATTTTTATGATTTTTCTTGTAATTTAATTTTTAAGTCCTTAATGTAACATTTTCTAGCCATTTTTAGTTGTAATTAATCATCACTATCATTTCTTCTCAATTTAGGTTATCATGTTTGTAGGGCCTTTATGGAGCATTGGAGCAGTTTTTATCGTGTACAAAAACTGAAGGAGTCACCCTATTAAAATAAAGGTTTCTATCTATCTTAGAGAAGTCATAACCACTTCTTTGTGAACAAACCCGGCATGTCGTTTCGATCATCAAGCTCATTTTCACCTACTGCCAGACTCTACTGTATACCTGCCAACTCTCACGCCTTAGGCGTGAGCCTCACGCCTGCGGGTTGAAAACTTCGATCTCACGCCAGCTCACGCCTGCGGGCCAATTTCTCACGCCTGATTGAAAAATGTGAGTTGTTGCCGTCTTGCTTGACACAATTTCCAAAAATATGTTAACTCAGACCCATGTAAGGAACGAAAACCAGGTGTAAAATGAATAAATGACAATACCTTCCTCGCCATCTCTGGTTTTTAACAACTAACGTCGGTCCTTGTGGATAAGCGTTTTCTCGATAACTTTGCCTTCGGTCGACTTCGGACGTCTTCGGAAGGCTTCGGACTTCTTCGGGAATCTTCGGAAATGATCGTGTCGTCTTCAAAAATTCCAGCACTCCCAGGATAAAAATCTCACGCTTATATCTTAGAAAAAGTTGGCAGGTATACTACTGCAGGGGAAAAAGATGCTATCACTGCTCTTCAAGATTGCATTACAGATATTAGAAGTTGGATGATCGCAGATAGGTTAAAACTGATTGATGACAAGACGGAATTTATGATTACTGGCACACGCGTTCAATTGGATAAAGTTAATGTATGTGAAATTGTGGTGGACCAAGCAAAAGTCCCAGCTGTAACGATTGTTAGGAACCTCGGGACGTGGCTTGATACGAACCTCAACATGTCTGCACACATAAATGAAACGTGCCAAGCTGCTATTTATCTTCTGTATCACATTAAAAGCATTAGCAGGTATTTCAGTTATGATGACAGGAAGTCTATAGTTCAAGCAGTTATAATGTCACGTATAGATTATTGTAATAGCCTCTTGGTTGGTGTTCCATCCACCCAGCTAAAATTACAGCGTTTACAAAATGCAGCAGCTTGCGTTGTTAGCAACATTGCAAAGTATGATCACATTACTCCTACACTTGTTAATTTACACTGGCTTCCAGTAATGTATGGGTAAATTTTAAGATAGCAATGCTTGCTCATAAGTGTATCTATGGCAATGCACACGAATACCTTAAGGATCTAATAAAAGTTAAGAGTACCACCAGATATAATCTTAGATCGGATGGGGAGATGTTACTTGAGGATTATAGTGCACGATCAAAGAAGACACTTGGAGACAGGACTTTCAAAGTAGCCGGCCTAGAATCTTCGGGTTGATTAGGGGTTCAACTATTAAGGCATGCGCACTGGATCCACTTCCAGCGAGTATCATGCGGAAATGCTATTCTAGTCTTGTCCCTATATTTAGAAGGGTGATTAATTTGTCATTGTCATCTGGATTGCTGCCCAAGGAACTTAAGGTGGCACTGCTATCACCTATTCTTAAGAAATTAAATGCAGACTTTGAGCAGTTTAGTAATTTTCGCCCTGTGTCAAATTTAAAGTTCCTATCTAAATTGATAGAGAAAACAGTGTTTGTGCAATTGAATAGCTATCTTGGCGAAAATGATCTACACGAGCCTCTTCAATCAGCGTACAAGATTTTTCACAGCACCGAGACTGCACTTCTCACACTTACAAATGACATTATGCTGTCATTGGATAAGGGCGAGAATGTTTTCCTTGTTTTATTGGATCTGTCGGCAGCATTTGATATTGTTAACCATTCCTTGCTGCTGGCACGACTGCAAAAATCATTTGGCATCAGAGGAACTGTACTGCAATGGTTCGATTCTTATCTTTCTCAAAGAACTCAGTTCGTAAACATCAATGAGGCGAATTCTACGGTACGAGATCTTCCCGTGGGTGTTCCCCAAGGTTCAGTTCTGGGACCTGTTCTCTACCTTCTGTATACTGCGCCACTTGCTAAAGTGATAAGATCTTATGGCTTAGATTATCATCTATACGCCGACGATACTCAGTTATACTTTGCATTCAAATCGGTGGATGTGGACGCTGCTAAATCGAGGGTCGAGAACTGCATTTCTGCAATATGTCGCTGGATGGATCTCAACGAATTGAAGCTAAAACACGACAAGACGGAGGTGTAGTGTTTCACGGTCAGTGAAACATCCGGATTTAACCAAAATAAATGCACACAACAACAGATTCAACTCGACACTTGACCATGTCCTTTTTAATTACCCATAACTCATTTCGACCGTACACAATTACATCATCAATACTACAATCTCTCCCTTTTTCGAATAAATTGTCCAGTCCGGTTTCTTAAACAAAATAACAATACAAACTATAACAATCTCTCTAACTCAAGGAAAAATGATCCAATGTCCAAGACTTAAATCAATACAAAATGACATTTTCATAGAGGTGAAATGTCCTTCGCAAGAACTGTCCATTGTGTAAACAAAGTCTTAACCCAGTTCATAATCTTTTAGTCTCTCAGGTTGACGATTGTGCCTAGGCCGCAACGCATAATGCTGAGTTGAAACTCAGGACACCTAAGAGTTCGGATCTTTACACTTGTGCAGAAACCATCAACTCAATTGCAAGTCAAGTCATATTTTCCCAAGAACCATCACAAAAGGGCAAAGCGATCAAGTTTTTCACTCCCTTTGAATGTCATGGATTGAACGAACAGTCAAATGATTGCCAAACAAATATATATTAAAAACATAACAAAACACCTTTAATTATTGCTCATGCCTTATTGTCTGAATTCATCACGCATGCATTAAACTTCCTCTGCATTCCTAATCTCTCTTGAACAAATGGAAACAGCAAGAACTGCAGTCACGAACTATCTTCTTCTCTTTTTCATCGCACTACTATAACCATCAAATAATTACAGACCAAAAGGCCTTTGGTTGCTGTGTTAAGACCATTGGCGCGCGTGCCTAACATTTTCTGTCTTCAGTCTGGGAGGAAGGCCTCCCGCACATCTGCGAGTGCATGTGAGGTTTCTACGCACACCAGCGGAGGGCCCAGCTTTGTTCCCTCAACTTAATTCACTTGTATGCATGATTTACCAGCCCTCAAACTTCAAACCATAACAGCTCCTAAAGTGAGCTAGTAAGCTTATTTCATTTTTTAAATCATAATGTTCCCTTTCTCAGCTGGGCCATCTGGTTGCGCGCAAGGACCATGGTGCCTAACGTCTTCTTCACTCAGTGCTAAAAGAAGGGCCTCCTAATCTTTCTGTGGGTAGAAACTGGAATGGTGCATGCAGGCGGATGCGCATTTCTTTTCCACACTAGCTGAGGGCCCACGTTTGTCCGCCTTGCTTATCTCTCATCTGTGATTACTTTCATGCAATGCCTGGCAAGTTGGTTTCGTCAAGTTCCTTTCCCGGGAACACACATTGTGTTATCTGCTGAGGGTAAACAGCATTTGGATTATAATTTGAGTTTAAATTAGAGTGCACGTTTCATTGTCTTTTAGAGTAACGACAGACGGGCAACCAAAATAGAAAAAAAGAATCCATACAATGCTACCAGCGAGACATGGCACAGCTGGAAAAACATTCTGACAAAGTGTTTGGTGGGCCTTGGTCAATGCTGTAGAAAAATGGTTTCATGAGGTGTGCCTTCAGTGGTTGGTTCATGCCAAGGGACTGATACGTACTAGTTGCCTGCATTCCAAGCAAACTATTTTACCTTAAATCT
>CALNXK010000036.1:1812500-1817500 GCA_942486035.1 Porites lobata
CGATTAGCACTGGAATACTTTCCTACTCTTCTCCGTGTCAAAATTGATTTTTTTCTCTGTTCATGCTATAGACATTTGCCAGACGTAGATGAGACTGCTTGTTCAACTATTTGTCTTCCGGAAGAGAACTGTGTGGCAGTTCAGTATATGCCCGGATGCTTGGAATACATCTCTGGAAAGGTTGCAAGCTATTTGGCATCAAAGGAAAAATACAAGTTATTTACGATAATGCAACACTAGCCAAAACGGTTGTGTTTCTGGCACAACTTCAAAGAGAAAAAAAATTATTTTGTATCACCTCAAAGTCAAAGCAAATCACGTCGTTGTGAATTCAAGGCCTCTAATAGTACACAGTGTGGTTCCTTTTGTGCACAAGATGCCTTCTGCCGGGCCTTTGTGATATGTAAACCTGACAGACGAAGTTGGTAGTCCAACACTAAGAGCAACTGCCTGTTGTACTCAAAACAGCAGACAACAGCTGCTGAAAAAGATATGCATTCTGCGATTTCACAAACAGGTTTTGCTTCCATTAATAAGAAAATGTAGTTATTACAAATTGTTTGAATATCCATGTTTAAAATAGGAGATGAAACTGATCTTTATACTAACGTAGTACAAATACAACATTGGTGGCTGGTTAAGGCGAAAATCAAATAACATCTCAAAGGCTAATAAAAAGTTAAAGGAAGTGTAATATTAATGGCCAGCTAGACATCTTGTGCCGGAAACTGAGATGAGTGTTTCGAAGATAGCAAAAACGGCAGTGGGGGAGGGGCATGGGGAGGGTTAAGAGAGCAAAGATCAATGTCCTGTGATTTGGAAAGGAAACCCGTGTGTCATTTTCAAACAAGATATTTACACATCATTTCATTTTTGTTTACTTTCACTAAGAGAAACATCACATCAGCTTCCCTTGCTTGTGCTGGACAGAAAGAGGACTCGGTTGACAGAGCAAATATCAGTGTCCTGTGATTTTGGAAAGGAAACTCCAGTATCGTTTTCATACAAGTTATTAACATATCATATTTCATTTTTGTTAACTTTCATTAACAGGTACGTTACATCAGCTTCCCTTGCTTGTGCTGGACAGAAAGAGGACTCGGTTGACACTTTGTTCCCGACAGCTGGGGTAATTTGTACCATGCCTTTATATAAGTATGCAACAAAGTTTCAGTGAAACCAAACCAGACAAACCATCAAGTCGCACATGCAAACATTAGCACTTAATCTAATGCGATGTCCCACTACCACGCCTGATATTGTCAGAAAGGGTAGGCCATAGCTTCCCACGCGGGCGTTTTTAGGGGAGCTGAAAGACGAGCTCCCCTACAAATGCCTGTGTGGGAGGCTAGGTAGGCCAGAACTGTGTAATTACTTATATCTTAGCAAGACATATTTGTCTTACAAGTTACCACCAATCGCGCTGACTACACGAAAGTAGCAGGTGTTTTAACCTAGGCAATGTTATTTCATGCACCAGTTACCTGCCAGAAACTAGTCTAGACCTTTCATTCAAAGATTTCAGTCAAAGAGCAAAGAACCAGACACTTGCATTACCTTTCACCTTTTGGCGATTCTTGTTCTTAATATTAGGGAAAACATTTCAAGAAATGGTAATAGTACAGACAATGTTACAGGGTCGCATCTACAAGAAAGGTCAGAAAGGAAGATATTAAAAAGAAGTAGACAAAATCCTGAAGAGCCTACTTGCTAGCATTTTAATAACACTGGTGGAGAAAAAAAACATAGGCTATTTTAAAAACAAAGCCTTTGCAATACTTGGTGAAGCATATTTCATGCTCCACAAGTGTAGGCATTCGAACAAAGCCGCTCTAGAATCCGAAGCAAGTAGAGAGCAAGAAGATGTAGAGCAAAGTTATGCAAAGGAACAAATTGGCGTGAAACCTGGTGAGACCAGGACGCTAGCGTTCCTTGAAACAAACTCAAGAACATGACGACAATAAGCTTCCCAGCAGCACCCCCTGAAGTAACAAAGTGAGAAACTTTTCCATTCATTGCATCACGAGGACCGTATAGCTGGATGTATGTGACCAGCGCATACAATGGCACGTGCGATCACCCAAGAAATTAACACAAGAATAAACAAGTATGGTACAAGTTTTGTGCAGCCTAGCCCTATTTTGCATTCCAAGACACCAGCGGTGCAGGGCCAGTTGCCGCAGTGTATGCAGTGGTTCAGCAACTCCTCGGGACAAAGCCTTGCATGCAGTTAAGTCCCCTCTGGCAAGTAAGAGTTTAAGTATACCAAGATTAGAGCCAGTGTCACCCACATGGCCTCAAATCTCGCAGCAGAGGTCAAACATGCTCTTCAAGGCCATCTTATCAGATCTGTATTTGTGTGATTGTAAATCAAAGCACACAATGACCTTGCTATACATTGTTGACCAGCATTTGAACCAAATTATGTGGAGCTGCAATTGTATTAATACAACAACATTTCACACCTCATGAAAGTCCTGGATATTTTTGTCTCTACTGAGAATGAACTTACAATAATTTGTTTCATGAATGAGACACTTATTTATCTTTTGGATGTCTTACACGAATTAATATTATTATTATTTGGCAGTGCTTTTAACGAAAGACTATAGGATGAGCACAAGAATTTAGTGCCATTCCAATTTGTCAAGTGTATAGGTCAAAATATTTGCCCTATCACTTCCTTTGGCAATAAATTACCAACAGCCAACACGATTTCCACAGTCGGTAAAAGCAAGGGCCCATATATATTAGAACCATAAAGAAACTGAGATTATCTGAAAGCTCTAATGATGTTGAAGATGAAGATGATAAGGACACAGAAGAACCCGCGGTAAAGACTGGTACTCTAAAGCGTGCCATTACATACATACTTTATTTAAGGTATCATAAGAAATAAACGACACAAATAATACCCTAAAAAGAAAGTTTAAGACGTTAATCCTATGTAAATTAACTTCCAAAAATAAAAACTAGAAATATATACTTATGACTAAAATCTAAGATCTAAGATGGATAAAAACCTAAGAAATACGCATGTACAATGTAAGAGCACTTGTGATTTTAAGTTGAGTCATTGAGTTGTTGTCGTTGTTGACCCTGTAAACCAGTCGTGAGATCGTGAGAGCTGTGACCTGTTGAGTTTGAACCTTTGAGAGTGATTCCAAGCCATTAAACCTATCAGTGGACCTGTGAGTATAATTTGCCTTGAATTATTCCTTTTCCTTTGTGACATTTGTGGGGAATCGATTCCTGGAGGCAAGCATTTCCCATAGCCAAGGTCTTTTACAGAACTCACCAAACGGCAACCTTTCTAGCTTCTGGAGGCGCCTTTCTGCAGCAACAGGCGATATCTTCACCTTCAGCCACGCAAGGTAGGCCTAATTTTATTGTGCCATCCTTTGTTGCCACTTTTGCAACCCCGCGCTCACCGATTTTAAGCACGTCAATCACGGCGGGCGCTTCTGTCCCGGTTCCACTCAGCAACAGCACCTTGGCTGCAAACCTGCCATCGGGACCGGTACTCCAACAGCCGTTTGTAGTTGGCCCCGGTTTTTCACCAATTCCAGCGAAAACAGTTAGCCAAATTGTTGCCGGCAAGTACGTGGATTTGGGGGATTTGCTGTCAGTCAGTCATCATTGTTCAGACTGAGCCGGAATCGCAAGCATTCCTGGACGGGCGGTTAGTGTTTTTGCCAAGCGCTAAAAAGCAACGCTGACGCATCGAGGACATCGTGACCTGGTCCAAACCTTTACAATTTTTACGCTGATTCTGACGTCGTATTTTCCGCACCGCTCGAAAGATTTAACTTCTTACAAGCTTCTCATCCAGTGCACGTATCGCCAGTTCAGTGGTCGTGTTTGGCTGGCATACGATCAGGCCTTCTGCCAGCACGCTGCGGCAACGAAGCTCGTGGACTGGTCGACCACGAACATTCAGCTTTACAATTTTCACGATGCTGGGGCCTCTGTGCGTTCTGGGTCTGGTGGTTCCTTGAGCGAGCTACCCGAACCATCTGGAGCTGACTCCTCCCAGGTCATTTGCCGGTCGTGGAACAGGGGCCACTGTTTGGCACAATTTGCTTCGTGTCGGTTTGCCTATCGCTGCAGCACCTGTGCAGGTTCCCACCGTGCGTCAGAATGCTCCCGTCGTTTTGACAAAACGTCGTCACACGATCGCAAATGCAGATCGGCTTCTCCTCCCTCCATGCCCTCGTTCACTTCCAAAACCAGGCGTTAATGGATGTACCTTGTTTGTTTTCCTGATTGTTTTTCTGCCTTGTTTTTTTTTTATCTGCGTTGATTGCCGTTAGTTTTTTCCTCCATGTTTCCTGACCTTTAGTCATCGAATTACGTTTTAAGTTGCATTACCTAATTTTTGTCAACAGTAGCTAGGTCGGGCCGTATTTGCTGCAATAAAGTTGTCAAATTGTTTGAGTTTTTGTGGTTTGTTGTTCAAAAGTTCTCTCTTTGGTTTGCCCTTCATCCCCTTCCCAGCCTGACTCGGCCTTATTTTAAAATAGCCTTTTTTCTTCCCAGCTCATCCAGTTCTCCCTCCTGTATCAGCAGTTAGTCCCCTTAAGGTGGAGGAGTTTTCAAAGGAATTGGCCAGTCATCCCGACCAGCAACAAGTTTCTTATGTCATCCAGGGTCTCCAGCATGGCTTTCGGTTAGGCTTCCACTCAGCTCACAAGCTTAAGCCAGCTAAAAGAAACAAGCCCTCTGCTCGTCACCATGCCCACATTGTTGATGCGTATCTGGCTAATGAAGTCTCTCTGGGCAGGGTTGCAGGCCCCTTCGCCTCCCCCTTTTCCTAGTTTGCATATTAGCAGTTTTGGGGTCATTCCTAAGAAGGGCCAGCCAGGCAAATGGCGCTTGATAGTCGATTTGTCGTCCCCAGGGGGTGCTAGTGTTAACGACGGCATTGATCCTCAGGATTTTTCTCTCCAGTATATTAAGGTTGATAAAGTTATTCGTATGGTCTCCCGTTATGGCCCAGG
>CALNXK010000036.1:1825000-1942500 GCA_942486035.1 Porites lobata
TATATTTTTATTCTATTTCTTAATGTAAAAACATTTTTTAAAGCTTTCATCACCTGGAATTCTTTGATGTACATGTGCATTTGATCATTGTTATGTATACTTGCACAATATAAGTGATTATTGTTTTGGTGTAATTTCAATAATAAAATATTTTAGTAAAATTATAAAAAAAGTTGTGCAAATAAATTTAGTTTAAATGTTTATCTTTTGAGCTTACAATTAATGTTGCTTTTTTCCCAGCACTGCAGACCACAATGATTTGAGTTATGTCACTTCCTGACTTTTAAAGGCACACTCCGATCAAGATTGTGAAATGGGCAGAGGATGAGTGCAAAAAAACACGCCAACTTTCAGTGGGCCGGATGGTCAAAAATACTATTTTTCCATGGTTATGTAGGAGAATATGTGACATATGGCGTTATGACGGAATTGGCTCCGGTCAACTCAACCAAACTCCTGTTCCCAAAGCAAAATTGGTCATGGATAAAGTACCTCATTACTATCGTCATTTACTCAGTAAGTACCAGCGAAACACTGACTGGAAGTGCCATCATAAGAATTTTAATGTTGACTTTTGTATCCAGCATCTCCAAACAGTGCAAAGAATGTTAAAATTTACAAGCATTTAGCTGTGGCTACAAATCTCGAAAACAGCATCAGTTATAAACAACCATACAGTGGATTTACAAGTACGACGGTATACAGGAGAGAACTCACACAATGTCGAAATTCACTTCGTCAAATCACTTCACATGCTAGACGTCCTTGGGATGGCCAACATTTGAGGAAGAGGTAAGACTAATTCATTGACCTAACACTTTCAAATCCAAGTAACACATTCAAGATGTGTTTTGTTCAGTCAGCTTAAGACCAAACGAGTTAGTTAAATTCCTTTTAAGTGATTCCTGGGACACACACAGCTCGAAAACCACAGGCCCAGGGCCAACAATTATGAGTCCCAGAGCAACACACGATCCTTTGTGTCACAAAAATTACCCATAGACAATTCAGAGATTTGTCATTTTCATTTTCGAAGCAGTTACCACATAAATACTTCCAACAGTTTACTTTCACTGTTAAGGCAATTTGGCTACTAAACCAAAATTCTAAGTCACCATATTGTTTGAAGAAAATCATGTCAATGGCCCACATAAAAAAGTGGTTTCAGCAGGGCATCAGTCTGGGCGACAGCTGCACCCTCTTTCAAAAGAAGCATAATTTTAGTTTCCTGGTAATAATCACCAGCTATGAGGCAGAAGATGAGGCTGCTTAAGAGATGAATTAATGCCTATGGTACCATTTGTAGAGGTACATGTAACAATACTCTTATTGGAAATATTGTTAGAGTTTTCTTGCACTAGAGGCCAATTTTCCCTTACAATACTTGCAAATTAGAACCTGTATTTTAGGGTAAATGACAAATTAATAAGACTTCTTAATTTGTCATTTACCCTAAAATACAGGTTCTAATTTAGTGCTATGTTAGTAAAAAATATTCTTTGATGAATTATTCAAAAGAAGAATCAGCTTTGAAAGCCATGTCAACACTAACCTTTTTTACAGTGGCTCATTGTAGGTGATTTTTCTAGGGTGGTGCACTGCTTTGGTCAACAAGACTAATTGTGTTTTTGTTTCTCCTCATCAGTCAAAATTGACACTTTTTTCCATAATGCCACCTACGAAAACAGCTTTATCTAAAACACCTGACCAGAATGACAAGACTTTTAATGCACCATGCCACCTGTACAAGAAGTTCCCTGTTTAAAGTAATGTAAAGTGTGCTCAAAATTAATGTCTGTTCTGTTTGTTTCATTCATCAAACTTAATTGTTGTGCTTTGTAAGCTGGCTCTTTTATTTATGTTTTTGGTGTCTCAAACTATCATTGGTACAGTTGTGCTTATGAAAATTCAATGTCACCCTTTTGTTTGAAGAAATCACGAAATAGCCCAAACCAAAGATTGTGTGAGAAGTGCAACTGTTTGGGCAACATTGCAGCCCTTTTCAAAAAAAGCAAAATTTGCAGAAGGTTAAAGTTTACAGGAATTCAAATTGCCAGTGGGCTTGCACTTGTTTTTGATGTTTTGAAGATTATAATAGCGACTTCAGAAAGAAACTCTGCAGAATGTACACCTTCAGATTGCATCTTAGTAAAAGAGTCTTAGACTGACACATCTATAACTAACCATCTCATCCAGTAAAGACACAGTGGGGGAGAGGTACAAATTACATTGTTTCCAGGTGGCTACTTTCCCATGTGAGCTTTGCAACATTCCTCACTTGGCTCCTTTTAAACGCCATCGTGAGACGCAACTTTCTTAAATCTGCATACACAGTTGAACCTCCACGTGCGACCACCTCTCGTAAGCGACGGACAATCCAAAACTCCAAAATTTTCCCAGTCAAAGCCTTAGACCTGGAACCCCTAGTAAACAACCACTTCCTGTAACCGACTGTGACCACTATTTGGGCCTGATAGTTAAGGATTTTCCATTGTTTTTAACCTCTTGTAAGCGACCACTTGACGCATTTCTGATCTCTTTTTTTCACTATGTACACTGTTACTTAGAATATACGAAGAACTTTAGTGACGACATGGACCTACACATATTCTAACTTCGACATGGCATGCAATAAATTATCTTCCATAAAGTAGATGTGCCTGGATCTTTTCTCGGAAGAGACCCTCTGTGGTTTGATTCTTGTACACAACCACCTGCCGTAAGCGAACACTCAGTCTTTGCATTTTAGGTGGTCGCGTACAGGAGGTTGGACTGTAGTTAAACTGAATTTTTACAAGTTACATATGGACGTTTTAGACTCTTAATTGTATTAGTGTATATATTTTTGTATTTATTTTTTGTAAATAAATCTATTACGCTTTTATCACCTGGTATTCTTTGATGTACATGTGCATTTGCTCATTGTTATGGATACTTCCACATTAAACATGTTATCATTCACTACTATGGTAAATTTGACACAGGTAACTGCCACGTTTTTGGATTTGGTGTCACTTCACCCACCCTTTTGAGTATGACAAGTATCCAACAACTTGGTGCATTAGATCATATATTTGAATGTTATTTTGCACCTAATAAATACTAAATTATTATTAGTAAATAAACATCCAACCCTAAGAACACATACAGACAGTTGCAGATGTTAAAAAAATCAAGCGAAAATATCGAGAATAGATATTTTCTTGGTACATATGTATCCAATATGTTGACATTAAACAGTTCAAATCGATACATATCCTGTATAACACTAAGCCAGAAGTACAAAGTGACTCTGAAAGGTATGACATGTTAACGCAAGTTCAGCTTTCCGTTGAATGTATTTAATGATGGATGCAACAGGTACAGTACTTTGTTCCTAGACACAGCTAATATCCATTGATGAACGTTTAGTTGGTTTAAAAACTTCACCTGAACTTATCCAGTATGTACCCAATCAACATCACCACAAAAGGGATGCCCAGTTGTAAGAAGTGATTGATTCCGCTACAGGACAGAGTAATACATCTGTGTAATGTGGAAAGAACCATTCAGGTCCATCACCAAAATGTGGCCACTCTTTTGATGTCACGAAATACCTCATGACTAATGTAGGTATTTTAACAAAGCATGCTACCACTCTTGCAGAATTTCTGTACAAAAAACAGACCCTTGTGACAGGAACTCTGCTTGCAAACAAAAAAAGGGGTACCCATTCACCACAGGAATACCAGCAGGTACTGTTAACCACAAAAGAAGGGATGGAAGCACCAAATAGCTCCCTAAACCATGTACAACAAGCACATGGAAGGCGTGGACATACTGGATCATACAGGTTGACTCTTAGACAGGCAAAAGACCTTTCATTAAGTTTTGGAAACACTGGATGGCTTACTGCACTAATTTTATCTGCTATAACAACAACTGCCCTATCCCAATTTGAATTTATGTCAACTTTATTCTAAGAGATTTGATGCTCAATTACCTGCAGAAGTTCCAAATTAGCACAGGATTGTGATGCTTCCACGGAAGCAGTAAAAGGACTTTGTGAACAGTTCCTTGGGGATCAAAAGACAGCCAGTACCCATTGCGCAGGCTGCCAAGTAGGGGTGCATTTAAAATGCTTTGAATTAATTACTTGAACACAACACCAATAATAAGAAACGGATTATTGAAGTTTATTTTGAAGTTTCTGGCCTCATTAATTTGATAATGTGATATACAAATGTCAGTGACTACCAGTGCCTTGAGATATATTAATTTTTCACTCACGAAGTTTTCACTTGAGCGAGGGTAAACTGCCTTTCTTCTATCGAAGGTATGTTGATGATACGCTCACCATCATGCCGAATATAGAAGCAGCAGCTAACTTCCTGGACACACTTAACAAGGCACATTCCTCCGTAAAATTCACGATGGAAACCATATGCAATGGCATGCTCCCATTTCTGGGCATCCAGTTACTGAATCGATCACCTCAAATACAGAAAAAGGAGTACGTAAAACCCCTGAATTCAAGTCTGCTTTTACACTAGCAGAGTCATGTGGACAATTGGTACAACCCCAAACAGGCTTTGCTGAGAACAATGCTGGACTGAGCATATCATTTATCTTCTTGTTGCTCACATTTCTCAGACGAATGTAACTGATTGAAGACAGCATTCTCGCATTTGAAGTACCCCAAACACCTCGTCAACTCTACCATCAAAAGTTCAGTTGACTCATATGTTTGTGACCGGCAGCGACCTTTATCACCAGCTAAAGAGACAGAAGACACGGTTTGAGTGGTTTTACCATTTTAAGACCAAATCACCACAGATATTGTGAAAGAACAACTCAAGGAAACACCACCGTCCAGCCTGTCTTTGCCAGCCGGAAAGTTAAACATGAACTAAATAAATGAACAGTGTGTAGTTTATAACTTCCAATGTGACCTGTGTGATGCAGGCTATGTAGGTTACACACGCGGACATTTACACAATCATGTAAAAGGACATAAACAACGGCCCCCTGCCACTGGCAAACATTACAAGAACGGGCACAGGACAATCCCTCGGGACCTGCTGAAACGTTTCCAAGTGCTTAAAAAATGCAGGAACAAATTTGACTGTTTAGTGTACAAAATGCTTTTCATAAGAACCTTACATGTACAGCCAAATCTCAACATGCAATCAGACTCTATTCGTGCGAAAGTATTTTCATAATCTTCGCACCCTGTTATGTTAATTTTCCTGCTACATCGCTTGATTTGGGCGGTAAATTTAATTTTTTGCGGGAGAACACTGAAGTGGTGGACAAAGTTTGCGAGGTTGATGCGTCTCTTTGTGATCAATGTTGCTGAATGTAACTTGAAACCTTCCTTGGAACGTTTTAAAACATTTGGGATTTAGAAAATTGCTTGTGGCACACACAGTTTCTTATATTTTACCATAACAATAACTGTTATGGTAAAATATAAGACACTGTGTGTGCTAATTACAATTGTTGTGAGTTGAGAATGACACATCAAGAAAATCAGCATGGTCGGTTCGCAAGCGTTTTGCAGGTGCTTTGCACTTGGCAACTGTTTACATTTTGCCTTCCCTGCAAAAATCTCGTGTAAACAAGGTGTCTTTCACAGTGTTTGGGAAATAGAATTTTTGTTCATTCTCAGGATGGCCGTGAAGACGAAATTACCTAAAACTTTCAGGATTGACTGCTTTAAAGGAGAGCATTCCATTTTCCAAGGCTGTTTCATCGTTGCAGAAACCGGTATGTTAAAATCTCAGGCATATTTCTGATTTTGTGGATTAAAACGTAGAGCGTGACATTAGTACACTGGTTCAGAAATGTTCATTTTTCTCATAAATGGTTTTCTTTCACAAAGTGTGACAGTATTCAACTAAAATCCTTACATAATTTTGATGTATTAGGATATTAATCCTGCTCACACTGGTAATGGCAAACATATGACATGTTTTCAAAATCTGAATTTTGTGCACACAAATGTTGCGAAAGACGGTCATAAAAATGTATATTTTTGTAAAACATAATTTTCTAAAAAATTATATTTCAATAAATTTCTTTTTCTCTGGCAAATCTGTAGTTCTATTTACCTGTGTGCCACCAATGGACAGTCTTGTGACCATAAATGTCGGGAAGATATTACAATTTATTTTTCATATATCAGGGGGAGGGGGGGGAAGCTACTTCTCATACATTCTCTTCAATGAGATCCAAACAACGTTCTCACTACTTGCAAAGAAATCAGCAAAGGGTCTTGCCAGCAGATTTGTGTACTGATCACGCGCATTACATCAAAAACCATAGATCAACGGTCTTGAGAAGAAACAAAAACATGGTGGTCAAAGGCGGGACTGTTTTTCACTATAATATATTTTGGTAATTCGCAAATTTATTGATTGTTTGTCGCTCTTCAGACATGGTGTGGTTTTCTTTTTCTGTTAAACAATTTCCCTCTGCAGAGTTTGGAATATGCAACACATAGCTCCATATAGCTGCTAAGAACGGCCGAAGAGTTGAGCTAACGAGTAGTGTTTTGCTGCAAACCTTAGGAAAGTGAAAGTTGCTTCAAGGTACAGAGCTTTCAGTAAGAGTTGTGATTTGTTTATTAGGATCGTTTTGAATTTTAACTCTGGCTTCAAGATGTTGACTGATTGAAGTAAACGAAGTGAAATGTTATGAAGTGTTAATTTTTATTCAGTTATGATATGTAGAGCAGTAAGCTCATATTTATAAAGCTCTCTTGAATATACTTGCTTCCGATAAATTTGACACTTGCTGCCGTATTTTGTATCAGCACCAAGTTATCCTTGCCCGGCAAAAACGATGTAACCTATAAACAAATCCATCGAGTATTTTGTTGTTGGTTAAGATCTAACACGGTTGCGTTTTAGTTTCCCCCACATTTCGGTACTGAAAGACAAATACAATGTGCAAGAAAAACAAAGATGCATGGTATGACTTTTTTCAATTTTTTAAGCATGATTTCTGATTTCCTCTGCCGGTCCGCTTCTTGCTTCTAAAAATATTTACTGTGGGAAAAATACTGTAATTATCCGCTGACCACCACGCTGGGCGACCGCTTTGCAAGTTGTGAGAACATCATTTCTTGGTCCCAGACCTCATCTCTTCCCCCCCTCTGATCAGGGGTTCCATTAAGAATTGCAGTAGCCAGAGGATAGTGTACGGTAACAGGAGAATATTTTGAAAGAGCGAAGCCCTTTCCCAGAAAAAGCTTGAAAACGAGCCTGGAAATTTTGCGTTTTAAACGCTGCTGAGATGGCTTTTCCTATTGTCTGATAGCAAATGTTTTTTCTCGTAGCTGCTGAACAAAAAACACTGCATACCTCTACATGGTTTCAAAACATTTTTTCTTCAAATTAACAGGCATATTGTTAAATTATGATCGACTTCCAACCCTGTTACACACTCCTAGAGTTGTGACATGTGGCTCTATCTTATGAAATACTAAACATACCAAAGAGTGAAAATAAAATTATTCTCAATACGCTTTAACTTCAATTCAATATTTTAGGATGTTTTCAATAGTGAAATGACGAGACGTGAGAAACTTTTCCTGCCTCTGTCAGGGACACACGTGCTTGCGCTAGACGGAACACATTTAAACGAATTCGCTCTCAGCGCAAAGCTTTGCGTGTCCAGTTTAATAGACAATTTGTTGAATATCGATGAATATTTCTTCTTTGTTTATTCTGCAGTTATAATTTATAATGTACCATTTTAGAAGTCATCGTTAAAATAGAAAAACCTCACAAATTAAATTTGCATTTGCCTCTTATAGTAATTTGATACCCTGTCATTTATATACGGTAAACATCACCAAATTTATTTCCATAGCAGTTCACAAAGGAATCATTCTTTTTGTTCACAAAGGTACTTGATTCTTACTGCTTAAACTTTTCTTGTCATGACTTTGCCAACTTGTGATTCATTTATCATGCACTTTCTTTTGTTTCACGTTTTTGTTTCAGTATTTACTGGTTTAAAAATTTTGCACGTGCAAATAAAAAAGCGTTGAGCATACAGTCGACTCTCCACTGTTCAGCAAACCATCAAATATTTTACACATCTGTTGTTACTTTTGTTGGGCTTAAAACTGCTAGCATCTAAATAAGACCTTTTACGCGTCATTGTCATTTATTTGGGAATGTAAAGCAAGTGGCTAAGTGCTAAAATTACGCATTTCTGGGAATAATTTCTTTTTACAGTAATATAATGTATCCACGTCTGATTCGTCTGAATAAAAAATAGCCATACTCCATTGAAATTTAACCAGAGAATTATGCGTAGTAGAGGCAGGATTCTCTGATCTCCGATGCTTAATAAACCCCTGTATACACCAAGCATTGTTTGTACATGTGAACCATGCTACAGATCACACCGCAAAGTTGAGATTTCATTTTCAGTGCTTACATTATTGAGGAATTGCATACATCAGTTACCATGACAACAACTATTATACCATTTGTATAATTTTGAAAAATCATTTTTACTTACTTACACAGTGATTTTGTTACCTTTGCATCCTGCACCCATGACACATAAAAATTCCCAAAGATGCAAAATAATTCATGGCATGCGTCCTGTAGGTAAGACACAAAGATCGATCAATCAATCTGAACATGTGGATTTGAAATATCCATACCATCCCCACAGAAGGGATTTGCCATATGACCCACCCCCTCCCCGCTGGATTTTCCAAAATTGGCCCCCACATTTTAGCCCCCCCCCCTCCCCCCCCGCTTCCCTCCGAGATTTCCAAAATTTTCACACACCCCCTGGAAATACTGCTGTCTCTAATTGAAGTGGACAAAGAAGTAGTTTTGTTCACTAGGATGTCAAACTTTGTGAGTTTCATGTATTTTCTGTTAAATTATATAACAGATAAGCGAATTCCTTATGCGAACTCCTTGTACCCTCAAGTCGGCCAAATTGTGTGCATTTCATGTAATTTCTGTTGAATTCCACAATTCTACAAATGAAATGCAAGGTCGCGTAGGAAACATAACTGTACTTTTCTTGCACTGCGTCAAGAAGAAAGCAACACTTGAAGAAGTACTGTATAATTAAAGAGATCAGGACCTCATCGAGCGATAAGACAGTGTGAGTATCGAATTTCGTTCTACCAAATTTGCAGTAAAATTGCGCATCGCCGATTTCATTGATAAGAAAATTGTCACGCAAAGTTTAACGTGCTGCAAAAGACTTGTGATAGAGAAATAGTCAAGAGAAGAAGAAATGCAACCAATTAAAAATATACATTTTTCGTGTTTTATGTTCTCGACACGCAAGGAAAATGCAGTTCCGTTCCGCTGGCTCATAAACTACAAAAGTGTAAAAGATAAAAAAATATTATTTTCAGGAAACTTGTTGAAAAAAAAAAACTTAAGTGTTGAATAAAACGTATGTCAATACTCAATTGATAATATGAAAGCGCAGATGGCTACAAAGGAGCAGAGATCCATAACTATTCATATATGATGCATTTGTAAACAAACTTCGTAATGTACATGACCTGGAGAATGACAGATTGTTTGACATGAGTGGCTAGCGACGAAATGGTTTTGGGATGGAAACTTGGCTGAAATTTATCTTTGAACAGATAGCTTCAGTCGTTCAAACGGCTGAACGGATATCCCAAGCCCTTCAAACGGATAACTTTTTTTTCAAACCGATGACAACTTTTACTGAACAGATAGCCCAAGCCGTTCGAATGGATGACAATTTCTTTTGAACGGATACCAAACCCGTTCGAAAATGGCAAACCATAAGGAACATTTTCACGTGAGAGGTCACGCCAAGGGACTGACAAAATATGTTTGCTATGTCCCTTAATCCATAGGTTTGGTAGCTCTTTAACTTTCGTCGTGTTTTATATCTTCGCAAATAAATCGTCGTGGTAAATTTTTGTGTTTTCTCTTTCTTACTCTCTTATGCGTCATGAGAACCCTCTGGCAATATTTCCCTATGGTGACCCCCCCCCCCCCCACTTCCCACTGGAAAATTAGGCAAATTGACCCCCCTCCCTCCTGGAAAATCCGATCCCTTTGGGGGTGGTATGGATATTTTCTGTAACCACACAATATCCTGTGCGCGTAATTTCTGTGGCAGTTATTATGGCTGTTGTAGTGGTGTATTACACTTTAAAAGAGAAGGACCATATTTAAATTTCAGAGTAATAAAGATTTTTGGAGTCAGTCTTCAGATTAACTGTCTCCAATCATCTTAGTTAGAATTTTAATAAAAACAGCTTAAGTCATGTTTCATGTGGCATGATCAAGTTTGATTGACTGGCACATCAGTAAAAATAACAGCTGGCTGCCAATTTGACCACGTGCACTTTCCGGCAACTTTTCACCAAAGAAATAAAAAATGTCTTAAAATGAGTAGAAAGAGTAGAAAAAGATTTGGAAATTAAAAGCACACTGTAAAAGTTGCAAAGGAGAACTTTTGCTCACAGTAAACAACTCATTCTTTTTTTTTCATGTTTGTTCAAACATGAAACAAGGCAGTTATGTGCAAAACCTTTTTAGAATCACTTAAGGTTCTTAAGGAAGAGAGTGAAATTTAAATTCAAAAAGATTTTAGTCCTATGCTAGGCAACAGGTTCTTGGCAGATTCTGTTAATTAGGGTACAAATACACACATCCAAATCGCAGAAAGTGAAAAAAGTGATTCATGTGCTATTTTTTGTCACACAATTGAATCAGCAATATTGACATCTTAATTTGAAAGCTGGAAAACAACAAACAAATATCTCACAGTTGATTCCTTAAATCACGATCCTAACATTTGAGGATTTGCAAGAAGTGGGTGGCGAAATTACCAGGAACAAATGCATTTATTACAGATTCCAAATCATCAGCCGTTGTTGAACATGTCAAAGCAAACTCATTCATTATTGACAGCCGCGAAAAAATACGACAACAAAAAAAAGCTTAGAGATTCAGGCTTAAAGCTGTGATTATTTTGAATCTTGCCATACCTGGTTCAAAATCCCTGACCTTGATCTACCAGAAGACCTCAAATGATATTTGCTTGGCTGGTGTTTTTGTCACAGGGCAAGTGAGCCAACACTTGTACCTGTTTTTGGGCATGGTGGGCCCTGAATTAAAGATAAAGACATCAACAAAGCCATTAGTTTTCACCATTGCTTTTTATGTTCACGTCATTTTACCAATTTATTTATCTTCAAATGAACCAAGTTTTCATGTTTTGTTTTGGTTTGCAGCACTAAATACAACAGTGTCAATCTACTGCTATTTTCCATATGCAAATATTAAACTGTTGCCATAGTAGATTTGATTAAGCCACCAACTTGGCAACTGACAGGTTACGGATTATTTTAAACTACAGGTTTGGTCGCTCTAAAGGAAGTAAACACAAAATCAAAGGTTTGTCCATGATTTTGTCACCTCTACAGCCTGCGTCCCTGGCACATAAAAATCCCCGTAAGACACAAAATGATTCATGGCATGTCTCACATAGGATGCAAAGAATGATTGATCGATTTGAAGATTTTTTGGTAGAATATCCTGTTACGGACTTCCGTTTGGACTTCGATTTTGCATACGTTATATTTGTTCAAATTACCCTCTCCTCCCAGCTACAGGCAATTCCCACTGGCTAAATTTTGATACAAGCTGTTACGTTATTTTTCAACAAGTCGTTTATGATGTTCCCTACTGTGATGAATTCATTGTCTGTTGGCATGTTCTCTAGTTTGCGAAAGCACAGTGGAGCAGTTTCTTACCTTTATTAATTTTGCACGGCAAGCAAACATTTGTGGAGAAAGATTTTCCTTCATCAAGGAAAACAAAAAGTTTGTTTTCAAGAACATCAGCCAACAAACTTTGGTAACATTTCACCTTTCCTTGTAGGGGCAACAAACATTTTTTCAGAGCTTATAGCCACTCTAAAAACTGCTGACCTGCATTTTGAAACAACAGTTGCACGATCCTACAATTATCTGAAACGCTTGGCTCTTTTCGGCTTTCTCCTTCTCTCCTTCTTTGAGGAGCAGGCACAGGTTTTATCAACGTACTGCCACTATATTTTAGTGCAACTTTCGCTTGCCATTGAAACTCACATGCTTTCAAAAACAAACATTTCCTTGTGATGACCAAATTCACATTGATGACATTATCATAGGAAGCATGATTTAAGGAATGAAAAGGAGCATTCAAACTTCTGTTAAAAAACACCTGACAGATCTTGAAGTACAATCCTTTGGGTTACCACAAATCGGCAAGGCACATGCTCGAAAATATGATTCACCAGGATATTTCAATTGCCGCTCAAATAGAATCAAAACAAAGCTGTCGTGTTCGCAAGTTCAACAGGATATCAAATTTCAATTGCCCTTCATATTTAAAAACCGAAAGATGAGTTGAGAGTCAAGGGACTGAATCGAAATTTCTGGCACTTTTTAACAACATTTTCTTTCACAACACTGCCAACATCATTACTCTATTAGTCTTGGTGGCAAGCGCATAATGGCAAATTCTTTTCCAGTGACAATCGCCATCAGCAGCCAAAGAGTACACATTCATTCCCTCATACGCAAATTTATTTCATGTTGATAACGTTGCAGTCAAAATGTAGGCTCTTTTAAGTCTCCAAGTTTTTTCAGCACTATGAATCAGATAGACATTGGTGAAACTGGATCTTTGTGAAGAAACTGAATCTTTGTGATCTTTACATCCTACGGAACGCATGCCATGAATTGTTATGCGTCTTTAAGCACTTTTATGCATCAGGGAAGCAGAACGCAGAGGTAACAAAATCACTGAACACTGATTGACTTTTTCTACCTATAATGTGAACACTCGGGCATTTGATTATACAAATACAGCTATTAACCAATTCACTCCTGGCACTTAAACGCACAACAACTCCCCGATTTCCCAGCACTTTTCAGTAGGAAATAAGCGTACGCAAGTGCCTATAGTAAACCATATGCGCAGTAAAACTAGAGTTAATAGAGACCTTAAGATTAAGGTTTTACCACATTTCTCGCAAACTGCGAACGTCAAGAAGTCACGTGACCAGGGCCTTGCTGTCTCGTTTGCGGTTCGAGATTCACATTTGTACAGCTAGACCACACTCCAGAGGTAATTAGTGATTTACCGCAAGGTTTTTTGCACCCTAAAACATTACAATCCCATGTTTGAGAAGAAATACAACTTTTTTTTGTTTATTAATTATCGAATTCTATTTCTCAAAAACGTAATTTTGAAGACAATTTCTCAGTTCAAATAGAAGTACGTGGATGAATGGAAACAGACATGACAGCCAGGAGCTATAACCATCCACAAATCTTAAGTCCCAAACATGGGCAGACGGGTAATGTAAAACATTAACCGCAAACCCCAGTTTATGTCGTTTGCAGTAAACTGACCAAACCTCTAACTTAAGGTCTCCAAAATCTGGCTTCCAAACAAACGTTTTCTTTTAGACATGTTAATACACGGCAAGGGTATATAAGAAAATCAAACAGCAGCCAAGTTCAGAAAAATTCCTTGCTTATAAAAGACTTGGACCAATAAAAGTTTTAAAAATTATGCACAAATATTATAGCCATGAGTAAACAAACTAACGCAAACACTTTGGAATACAGCCAAAGGGCTCAACTTGCCAATTATGAATCAAAATTATACATGCAAATACATGTATTTGTTTTCTTTATGTCTAGAAAATTTTAGAATATTACCACTGGTTCACTAGCTTTGTAAGAACATCAGGGTTGTCACTAAGGGCCGGGGCCGGGGATTTCCCCCAGCTACTCAGAGCATGGCCCCCGGCTACTTTCGTTGTTAAATTAAAACAAAAGAGCACACCTTTGAAACACACAAAGACTATCCATCAAACTAAATGACAGTTTCATCTGCAGCAGGCTTAAGTAATTTTGAAATACTCCGTGCAAAAACTAAGAAATGTCCGGAAAAGACATCTGCCTTAGATTTGGTACTAGCGCACACGCACGAAAACTCTCCGTTCGCAAAATGTCAGTAGGGGAGTTTTAGCAACGACAACAGCGACGGCAACGAGAACGTCAAAAAAGCAATAGGTTTATTGAGCAGAACAACTAGTTTGCACATGCATCACACTTTGTACATTTCTTCGCCGTTATTGCATGACTACAACATGAAAATGCCTAGTTTTATGTTTTATGGAGGACGTAAAGAAGCGACGACAAAATTTTCTTTCTCTTTCTAAACTTGAGTGCCGTCCCAAAGAAATCAACTCCAGGGAAATTGGCCTACATTAGCTATTTTCAGCGAATTGAAATAAACGCGACAACATTTAGCCTGAATTTCATCCGATTACTTGGAGTCGTTATTACTCCCTCAGTAACGTCTGAATCGACCGGCCGTTAATGCCGTCCAGTGACGTCACTACTCCTTAACCTTTGCTTTAATTCATGCAAAAAGTAAAACACTATTTTCAAGTGGCAAACCGAGAAATATTGTTTGGAAATGTCTGCATGATACAGAACTGCTTTATTTTTTTCGATCGTAATTCATGTTTAACGTTCAAACTATCAACTGCACGCAGTACAACTCTGAACCAATTGTACTAAATTCTATATTCAAACTCGGTCGCAATCATGCAATGAATTAAACACACACACGGAACACTTAGTTAGAAAACACAATGATTTTCTTTAATTGAAACGAAGCTATTTGGTCCTTAACGAAGAAAAAAACAAGGAGACAAGAAAGAAAAGCTAACAGAATCATTACACTTCACGGTAAAAATAGCAAGAAGTTCGAATTATAACATTGATCTCAGAAAACTTCGCGTAAACAAAATCACCAGCCGCCGAAACCACAAAGCGGCTCTAAATGAAAAACCTACCGCCTCTCCACAATGATTCTTCATTCACAGTTCAATTTAGCATTTCAGTTTCGAAGACGGGGGCAATTTTGCCGTTTAAGATAAAGATTAAGCTTATCGAAATGTTTGATCTAAATGAAAGAATGCCAGGGATGCAATCCGCTGAACATCAAGCGACAATACCGCTAAAATTTTTCATAATTATGCGAATGTTTAGACAATCAACCAATCAAAATCACTACCCGGTTTTCGGGTAGTGAGTGACGTCACTGGACGGCATTAACGACCCGTCGATTCAGACGTTGTTGAGAGGCAAAAACGACTCGAAGCAATCGGATGAATTTCAGGCTAGACAACATTGGAAAAAACGCCAATTCATTTTAAAAGTGACGTTTTCGCTGCCGTCACCTTCGTCGATGCTAAAAGTCCCTAGTTTCAACCGTTGTGTCGGCTTTGTGTTGAACATGTGGAAGTAGAAGCAAAGGAATCTGCACTCTTTGTTAACGATGAAAGACCTGAGCAGATCTTTGTTGACATCAGAGAAGAAGTTGAGGCTTCATCCGAGCGTTAAATCTCCCTGACGCTAATGTTGATGATAATGAGGATTATATATGATGAAGGCTTTGAAGATGAAGACTATGACTGATTGCTATGTTTAATAAATTGACATTTAAGTGACCAGGTCTACATTTAGCTTTAGGTATCGAATATATAAAATAACGCACGGTCAATGGGAAATGTTCGATCATTGTCCTCAGGTCATGATTACATCCTCTCAGTTCTACTTCCAAGAAGTTATATATAAAAGGGAAGTTAAGCAGTAGTATTACTTTTGCATTCTTCTCCTTGAGTCTCGTTTTGACATCTCAGCTTCATTTATAAAGTATTAGCCCTGTCTTTTAAACACTTTTCCGTGGGTCAGTTTGTTCGTATGTTAAGTGAAGTCTCGTTCATAAATTCAAGACCACTAATGTTACCAGTGGTGCAGTTTAGTTTTTCCATGTTTTATCCCACGATTTTCCATATGTTATGCTTGTTTTAGCCTTATTAGATTACATCATACTTTTATTTTTCAACAAAGCATGGTAACCTTATCTTTATGATGCTTTTTCGTACATTCATCGTCCGTTTGTCTTCTTTCCGCTTCTCCATTGGTTAAGTCATTTGCAATATTACTTTTACTTTTGTTTTCCGTAAGTTGTTTCGTTCTTATGTGTAACTAAATGAGAATTTACAATTGATTTTACAATGCATGTTAATTCATTTGCACCATATAAGAATCGATTGTCCTTTCCACATTTTTAACATTTGTAAAGTATCATTGTGATTTAACACTACACTGGCCAGCATGCGCCTTGTCTGTGTGAAGATAAGACTGCGCCTACCTGTCATTTTTTTCAGACCCGCTGCTTACGTGTATATTCCCATTTGGCGGCCACTAAAAAAACCCTCCAACGAGCCTTTACATAAAGTAAAAACTTATTATTTTAGTGCCCCAGAATGTTGTAGTTTTCTTTAATTAAGACGTGATCATCATAAAAACGCTAATGATAGCTGTACTCTTGATGAAGATTTCTCTTTTGGGGCGGTAATGCCTTGTGGAAAACCATGACTGCTTGCAACTTCCCCTGCTACTAACAACAAAAATACCAGGCAACTTGAAATCTTAGTGACAACCCTGTCAGATGTTCGGCAATAAAGCCGCATAGAAATCACCAATGCAAGGGATGCTTTTCATGCAACTCTACACCAGACAATTGCTACTAAAATCTCATCAATCTAAGACCCGAATCCGTCAGCTGCCCACACTTTCACATTGTTTTTAATTCTTGGATTTCTTGAATTCTTGAATTCTTGGTGATCGCACTCACCAGAGAAAGTGGCAAATCCCCAACTGTATGTGAAATGTATTTCCTACCCTAAACTGAACTTATCCCATCAACAAAGTAAAAAAGACAAATAAAAAACACAAATAAAAAAGACCCAAAACTTGCGCAATTCTTTACCCACCCACGTGCAATCTGACAGGTGTTAAAGTACTGTTATACACAGAGAAAACAAATACACAAAAAGTATGGTTTGGCAACTGTATATCAATAGTGGTTTTTTTAAACAATTATATACAATTGGATATTTTAAAAAAGGAAAAGCCTACCAGTAATTTTCCACAAGCTTCTGGGCGATGTGAAGTAAATTTCACAGGGATTGCCACCAATAAAATCCAAATCAATCACTGCACATTATCCATTACTTTCCTAGAATGTTTAACACCACAAAAGCATCACCGCACAGCATTTCAAGGGACAGTTCATTTCAAACGCTTGCTACCAGGAACAGAATACTTGGATGCAGTAATATTATAATATGAAAAGAAAGAGGTAAGTCTTCATTGATTGTCCATGTGGTTTATCTGCCTAAAAAGCACTCCACAATTTGAAGAATAGGATTGTTTTTTTCAGTCTTTAGATCACTGAAATCTCAACTACAAGGGTTTTCACAATTTCTGCCTAACAATCTGAAGTAATCAAAATCAAATTATCCTTCTATTTTCTCTAACATGATGCCAGCTTTGATAAGAAATCAGCACAGGCAGCCATTGCTCTTGTGAATTTATTTTACTTACCCTCTTTGAAAAACCCAACCCTGTGGTGCTTCTTATTACCTGTCAAAAAACATTGTAAAGCGCTTAGAACAGCGATGTATAAGCGCTATATAAATTCCATTATTATTATTATCATTATTGGCTGTGGTTGCACTTGGGCTTTTTTTACTACAGTAAAGTCGAGTTTACTACTGTAAACACATTTTCTAATGTGACCGGCTTTTCTCATTTTACTATGGTAAACACAGATCTAGTCTGTTGCGGTGGCAATGGCGGTAGAATGAAAGCAAATTTACTACTTTCCTAAAACGATATGGTTTATCGCTGGTATATCTAAACTTTGTTTATTCAGTTGACATCTACTGGCATTATTTGAGATGCGTTCCCTGAGTGTCACGTTGCTGAATACTTATATGTGTATTTTTAGCGCCGCCAGCCTATTCTTTTCCTTTTTTCGTGCCAAACAGTACAGTAGAGATGTCACAGTGACTCAGACAATTTTCGCTTTCATTCGAGGCAAGTCCACAGTAAATTCTGGATTTCAAGGAATCCTACGCCTACATCTAATGTTCATGTTTCATTTCTGAGTCGAGCATAAATTTAGAAGTAAATCATTCAATTCAAGTGTTTTAATTCCGTGTAGCCACATTTTTTCTATCTATTGTCTGAATATGAATTTTGGTTGGCACACTTTTTTCAAGAAACGTTCATGTTCTTCTCACTTTAGAGTTCTACCGTTCCTCAATCGTTTCGTAATCCCACCAGGCGGTTTTTCAGACAATCATGGCCACGAAGTAATTCAGCATCGACCGCTTATATTTGGCCGAGAAAATAATGGGATAGAAACAGTATAAGCAGCGGCACAATTTTCAGTGAATGTATGACGTACAGACAGACACGTAAACTGGATAAAAAATAAAACATTCATGGAATGTCGTAAGAATTATCACCTGTCCTCAGGCTCATCATTTGAGTGACACATTTCTGTTGGGAAACCATCTGGAACGTGTTAAGTCAACTAATGAGTTTTACTATAGTAAAGTTTTTTTACATCCTTTTTACCACGGTTAAAGCCTTTTAACAACGTCAAATCCCAAGTGTGACCACAGCCATTATTACATGTAACAGCAATAAATTAATGCTTATGAGATTATTAGGATGCAATTCTTTATTCCTTTCTCCATAGAAAAACAAAATGAAGAAAAAATATCCTATTACTTACATTACTGTACTTAGATTTCAACTTTCTGACCTCCTTTTAAAATGCTATCACTTAAATGTCCAAGAGGTTACTCTGATGGTTATCCATCTAATTACCAACCCTGCCCCCTACAGAGCTTAAGGCCCAAGCAAATTAATATGGTATGAATCTATGCATGAATTAAACTCTAATATTCTCATAATTCATCTTTCTCTAAAAATAAGAGCAAAATAAAACTCTGAAATGAGGAATTTGTAGAGTCAGAATTCGGTATTTAAAATGAACCAGCCTCCTGATCGGATAAACATCAGTAATTAACGTTAACATCAAGCAGTCAACGAATCAAGTCAGTGTTAAAAAAAACTTTGAAGTTTTCTTCGTTTTCTAGCTATTATTTTCCTTGGCTCTATTGCGAGTGTGTTTAATTCTCACAAACCTGCGATCAGGTATCCTTCATTCCCTTTTTGTCTGGGATACGAGGGGCTTTTTCCTTTTTCCTTCCTTGATTAGTGTCGAATCATGACAGGTCGAATCATGACCGTCGAATCATGTCTGAAAATCCGGGTGTATACATAGCAATAATATCAGCTGTAAGAGTGCCTCATAGCAGCTTTCGACTTGTTAAATTCTTTAAAAACTTAAACATCCCGAGTCAATGGAGTGGAATAATTATAAACAAACTTAGCAAAGTTACGCGGAGGAATTCTCACTTCTGTTGCACTGTTTGAAGGCATAAGACCAAAAAACCACATAAAAACTACCGACAGGAAGAAAAGTTATGCCTCCTTAAGTAGAATTTTCAGAAGTGTTTTATAATAGTACGCCTTAACAGCTAAAATACCTCACCTTGACTATCCAAAAAAGAGATGAATTTATCGTTCTTCTGAAAGGCCCTTCTGGCAACACCCATTTCTCTTCGGGAGATCAAACAACTGATGTAAACTCCAACGTCTATCTGCTTGAAGTTAGGGTTCGCTGTTCTGCAAGAAAAGTAAAACAAAACTTTATTGAAATAAACCTAATTTCGTGGAGTTTTTTGGACGTTTTCCTGAGCAGAGATGAAGGGAAAAAGCAAACATTTGTTACCTGAATTATGTAAAAATACTGACCATAAATGGCCGACACTGACACGTTTAGTACGTTAATCAGCGTTGATATGTCCTGATCGATTCTGAGTAGATGCAACTCACTGCTGGCTCGTGTCTTCACTCGTTTCCTTTTAGGTTTTCTTGTTCTTTGAAAGTCCCTACGTCTAAAAACTCTCGCGCCGCCAAAAAGGTCCAACTCTACATATCGCTTCAACAACAGAACTGAGGTGCTAGCTTGTAACACGATACGACCTACTTTGAAATGAGGCAACCTCCACAGATCTACCAACTCTGTACATAGACCCGGTAACTATTTTCGGGTCCTCGTCCGGAGGGCAAATTTTTCAATCAAAACCAAGAGCCATAATAGGAGGCTGTTTTCAAAACGTATTGAATAGTAGTACAGAGCTCTCAAACAGGTCAACTTTTCTTCGTTAACTTATACTTTCAATGTGTGATTTTCAAAATTATTGAAACTTTGATCCGCCGGCCTGAAAAGTGACCGAGACTTCCGAGAAAAGAAATAAATGTAATCCGTGACTGCTGCAATGTTTCACTAAAATTTTCATCGAGTTTTCTAGGGCTCGCGAGCAAGCTGCAAAACCATCCCCACTGCCCGGGGGGGTACTCCCTTGTATAAGCCATACAGGTATGTGCCGCCCCAAAGGGTAGGGTTTTTGCGCCGTTTTTGTCTGAAAACGGGAGAAGATTTTGCCCATTTTTCTTTGGAATCGGGTATGGTTTATGAGGGAACTACGATTGTGTATCAATGTGTTCGTCGTTTCAATTCCAAATGAATAAGAAAGAAAGTTTAATATGCGAATTCGACATAGCTTGAGTTGTGTACAGATGTCCCCCCTCCTTAGAAAAAATCGGGAGGGGAGACGGCTGTACACAGGCTTCTAAGAAATATTTTCAGTGTTGCAACGATGATATAATTTCTGCTTTATGAACTGAACTGCGTTTCTTTTGGCCACATTCGGTGGTCGTTACCGTGCGAGCAGGGGCCCTTCGATCTTCCTAGATACTGGTCGAGTAGGTGGTCCTCCTTGGTTCATCGATTCCTACAGCGAGAACGACATGAGTTCAAAATTGAACAGCGTCTTTAAATTTCCACGGTTTGGAGCTACCACGAAAGTGTCGCTGTCATGATAAGGCGTTCAGTTCTTTAACTAAGTTATCCCAAAGTCATGTACTTCATGTAGTTGACCTCTTTGTGTTTTGTTTCATTCCTCGACTGAATTTCCTTGTCAGTTACGGGTGTATATATAAAAAAAATTTAAAATTTAACCATAAAGTCACTTTGTATATTCTACAAACCGAGAATTTAGCCATTAATTAACGGCTAAATATTTTCCTTTTTATAGAAATTATTTAGCCATTAATTAACGGCTAAACATTTCCTCTACATAAGTAGTAAGTGAAAATTAGCCATTAATTAACGGCTAAATATTCCTTCTATATATATGTAGAGTAGGTAAAATTTAGCCATTATTTCATGAATCACACATTTTCTTTTGTTATTCAACATCCTTTATTTAAACTTACATACTTCATGAATATTTAACTCACTGAAAGTCCGGGGAGGGCTTGATAATGTAGCAGGGAAGAGCGCGGCTGATGAATTGACCACTCCAGAAAATACCATAACACACCATAATGCTCTTTGTTTATCACCCCAAAATTTTGCATAGGCATTGTTTTCAGTTTCTCTTGGGGCCGTGTTAACTCCCAAGAGAAATTGAAGACAATGCTTATGCAAAATTTTGGGGTGACAAAGAAAGAGCATTATGGTATGTTATGGTATTTTCTGGAGTGGTCAATTGAATAATTGCTAATTATAAATGCAAGGACAATATCGATATAAATACCCAGGATTTATTTGTATATTGCCCTGCTGCCCTGGGCAATATACAAATAAATCCCTTCCATTTATAATGAGCAATTAAAGTAAATCATACACGTCCTTTGACCCCGCCAAACATTCTGAGAAAATTTCTCCCCTTAACACAAATATAGAAATTTATTGTGCAACTATAGAAAATACAGTAGTATCCCATATATCATACAGGCTGTGTGTTCACTCTAAGAAAATTTTAAGTCTGATATCTCGGTGGCCCGTACTCAATCTCAACTTATCTGAGATTCCTTTTTCCAGTCCTCATGTTGCTGTAGTGGCCCTCAGACTGTGATTGCTGAATTGGCCCTGTAGGTCTGCGTCTTTACACATTTTGCTAACAACGTTTCCAAGCTCGTTATGTCCAACAGGAGTCGATGTAAACCAAACTGCAAAAATTGACAGTGAAAATAAAAATATGAAACAAAACTGAAACTTCTAATTACCGTCTCCGGCTTGTGACCATTAAAACTGACTGACATTTTTATCCTCTTGCACCCGAATTGTAAATGATCTATATTTATAGGTATCATACCTTCATCCGTATTTCTGTCGTGGAGTGACGTAGAATACATTGTTTTCTAAAGTCTCCCACTAACTCTTCCAAATTCAACTCAGGGGAAAAAGGCTCCTGAGAGAAAGTATTTTGGGTTAGGAAAATTTCGTCGTCACTATCCATTTCCGCTCTCACAAGTGCACTGGCCCCCAAAAAATACCAAGACAAAAATAAAAAAACACAAAAGATTTGAAATTTGATTGTTGTCGGCTTAGCAAACAAACAATGCACTATTGTTCTCCGTTTCTCACCTAAGTGAGAACAAGTGGTTTGAACAAATTATGACCCGTGAAACGCCCTTTCTCGATGTTGTGTGAAAACCTTTACAATACTTACAATGAAATACGTCATTGTCTGCGGTCGGATCAAAAAATGACAAACAAACAGATGTCAAAAACAAGAGGCCAATCATTGCCCTGTGAAAGACGACCTTTATGTAACCTATACCTCATGAAAAATATCATGAAATAAGTTAGATAAACCCCTCGAACGTCGGTATTAATCCATATACATCCCGAGGGCCGTATATGGCTTAATACCTCCGTTCTCGGGCTTTATCTCTTACTTAATTAACGGCTAAAAATTTCCTATATAAATGAAAAGAAGGTTAGACATAGCCATTAATTAATGGCTAAACATTTCCTACAACTATTAAAGAAAGAAGAAAGAAAGAAGGTTAAACTTAGCTATTAATTAACGGCAGGACTTTTCCGCGGGTGGCGGGTGACGGGTGACGGGTGACGGGTGACAGGTGGCGGGTGACGGGTGGCGGGTGAGGGGTAGCGGGTGACGGGTGGCGGGTGGCTGGTGGCGGGTTAAAAATATATATGAAAATAAAATATTATAATAAAATATTATTATTGATATTGATATAACTGTATGTTGTAATTTAAAATAATTTCAACGTTTATGTACTAGCCACCAGACTCCAAATAAAAGTATTGTCTTGTTTTGTTTTATCTACTTATCCGGACTAAAAATGGAAAAAAAAAAAATGAGAAATCATGGCTGAGAAAACAGTCACCGCACCGCAAGTGACGTTTCGTCAGGCTACACGCGGTGTGTCAAATGAAAATGGGCTATGTCAAGCAAGACACATGGCACGTGTCGATCTTGTTTGTCTAGTTTGCTTTATCTTCCACATCAAGACGAAAGAAGAAAGATGATTGCACTTTCCCAACTGTTTAGCCGTGTTTATAACAGACTGCAAGAGATTCGGCCTCCCGTGTCGTAGCTCAGTTTTTGCCCTAGTATGCGGCATGATTGCCATCCTAATCAGTATTTTTAAGTAGTATTTAAAAAATGCAGATCCTTTTTGTATATATATACAACGAGATCAATTCGCGTCCGAGACGCCACATGCGGCGAAAACGGTCCATGCTGTGTCAAAAACGTTGTTGCTCCTTCTCTGGCACGAATTAACATTGACAGCTTTGTTGCTTTAGCCTTAGGAAAATTTCCTTGTTTTCTCGAAATAGACATTTTGTTCATTTTAAACTAGAAGTCGGGAACCAAATTGGCAAAGATTTATCCCACGGCAATGCAATGTTTATCCCAACTTATAACAAAAGAACAAACGCACTTGTCAAAAATCTGAGACACTGTTCAAACATGTCGAGAAGAGAATGCGATCTTACTTGTCTGGTCGCAGGATAAATATTACTTTAATTTTTTATGAGTTCCTCAAGCTATCTCGTGCATGCGATATCGTGTAGAATAATATTGCTAAAATATCGCTTTTTTGTAATGTTTTTGGTTTCCCCTTTTTATTTTTATTTTTTTTATTTTTTACGGCCTGCCCCACCACCCGCCACCCGCTACCCGTCACCCGCTACCCGCCACCCGTCTACCCGCTACCCGCCACCCGCCACCCGTCACCCGCGGAAAAGTCCTGCCGATTAATTAACGGCTAAACTGTTCCTCTATATGGAAAGAAGGTTAAACTTAGCCATTAATTAACGGCTAAACATTTCCTATATATATGAAAAGAAGGTTAAACTTAGCCATTAATTAACGGCTAAATATTCCTTATACACATATGTATAGCCATAGGCGTACGGGAAATTTCTTGCCAGGGGGGGCGGTAAACCATTAGCCCAAAAACATCTCGCAAGTTGCCCAAATGATCACGAAAGAGTCGAAAAGAAATGAGGGCCATATTGCAACAACATAGGCCGTCCTGGCATATGAAGGTGGCTCGATACAGTTTTTCAGGGTCAATACCAAGTCTGAGCATAAACTACGTCGCCATAAACAAACATTTGGAAAAATTGCGACCACAGTTGTAAGATGAAATTTTTCATCACCAGGGTTGCAATGACATCGGAGTTGTCATAGCAACGAAATGACTCCATTACCTATTTTACTTCAGCAATGATTCTCGGGAAGGGAACCTTACCAAATCGTTCACAGGAGCTTTTTTCTCCAATACGGTCGCCTCGATGTTCGTGAAGTTTAAGCAAAACCTTAAGAGCGTTATCGAGATATTTTGCAATGAAGTTTTTATTATTAGAAATACGGTAAGAATAAGGAAAATCTTGATTTTTGGCCGTTATCTGTAGAAAACGAAGCGCTTTTGACCTGCAATTTCACCTCATAGTAGTTTCAATCTTTTTAAAAACACGTGTGAAAGTTCGTGGAGATAGCTCTGCTTGATTGCTAGAATCGAAAGAACGATTTCATTAGTATGTATCGGGACACTCTTGTTAGCGGTTTTGTAAACATTTCTGTTACTTTAACAAGTTAGCGAATAATTTGAAACCGTTTATTCTTCTCGTAATTCAAACTGAGAATTAGTCAGCCACTTCTTCATTTTCATACCCATTGTAGCCTGCGTAGCAGGGGGTTCCAGTCAAACTCGCGCGGAAACGCCTGCTATGCAGGCAATACCTATTGCTAAATGCTTTCTGCCATACACTGTTCGTCGAGTGGAGATGACTCTGGAAAGTTATGCGAATGTTTATTTTAATCAATTCTCGACAGGAAATAGCCCACTCCAGCTAGTGTAGTGCAGTATAGTGCCCAACCAAAAAAAAACTGCAAATATGAAAATTACTCATCACATGCTAAGCAACCACTGTAATGTAACTGGATTATTACGCCTACTTTAGGCTAATATTCAGGTCTTTAAAATAATTAAGTAAAATGGAGACGTCTTTAAAAACTGGCTTTGCCCAAATTTTCTCTCGCTGCCCAAAATCTGAGTTGCCCAAAATTTAGGGGGGGGGGGCTGCAGCCCCCCCCCCTCGCCCCCCCAGCCCGTATGCCTATGTATATAGCAGGTAAAACTTAGCCGCTTATTAACGGCTAAACATTTCATTTTATATATGTGTAGGAAGTTAAACTTAGCCGTTAATTAACGGCTAAATAATTCCACTATAGGTTAGAGAGAAGGTCAAACTTAGCCGCCAATTAACGGCTAAATATTTCCTTTTCGTTTATAGAGGTTTAACTTAGCCGTTAATCAAAGGGTAAATAATTCCAATATATACTTGAGGGAGGTCAAACTTAGCCATTATTTAACGGCTAAATATTTTCAACATATATACATTAAGGAGGTCAAACATAGCCATATTTTTAGGAGGTTCAACTTAGCCATTAAATAACGGCTTAATATGTACGAACTATAGGGACCGCGCGGGGGAGAGGCTGGGGGGTTCCATAATTTGACATTTAATTCTAAACGGCCTCAAAGAGAGAACGACGAAATTTGCCCCTTCCTTCTCACCGGACCTCACCTTAAAAGAACTGCTCCGCGGTTTTTTAAGCCGTTAATTGATTCGGCCAAGATGGGGTGTTTATGCTAGGACGTGACTCTCGCTCACAGCCGTTTTTTTGTCTCTTCGTTCAAAATGGCTGTGAGGAAAGATCAGAGGATAAAGAACGTCAGAAGCCAATAAAACCAGAAGGCCGTGGGCAAACGACTTTTGTTGTGTGGTCTATTTGGTTTTTAGTAAGGGTGGTAGAGAAGGGGGCTTTTGTCAGGAAAGAAAAGTTTCAATTTGGAAAGAAATGCAAATCCGAATCATGGAATGACATGGAAATTATCCCTCCTCCCCGGAAATTTGTGGGGCGTTTGTATTTTTTTTTTTCAGAACCACTGCAATTGCCCTACGGTAGGGGCAAAATAACTGCTAAAAACGCATGACACTTATATAGTGGGAAATGGTTAGCCGTTAAATAACGGCTAAGTTTAGCTGTCTCTTTATATGTTGGAAATATTTAGCCGTTAATTAACGGCTAAAAATGTATGATACTTATATAGTGGGAAAAGGTTAGCCGTTAAATAACGGCTAAGTTTAGCTGTTTCTAATATATAGTTGAAGTATTTAGCCGTTAAATAACGGCTAAAAACGCATGACACTTATAGAGTAGGAAATAGTTAGCTGTTAAATAACGGCTAAGTTTAGCTTTATCCTTATATATATGGAAAATATTTAGCCGTTAATTAACGGCTAAAAATGCATGACACTTATATAGTGGGAAAAACTTAGTTTAGCTGTCTCCTTATATGTGTGGGAAATATTTAGCCGTTAATTAATGGCTAAATTCTTGGTTAGTATAAATAGTAAAATTTAGCCGTTAATTAATGGCTAAATTTTTCGTTTGTATAGATAGGTAATGAAAATTTAGCCGTTAGTTAATGGCTAAATTCTTGGTTAGTATAAATGGTAAAATTTAACCGTTAATTAATGGCCAAATTTTTCGTTTGTAATAATACAAAGTGACTTAACGGCTAATTCTTTGTTATGTCTGTAGACAAAAATTATTGCAAATTTAGCCATTGTCTAAACACCGGTCAGTTACAGTAGCGATCCCTCTCGCCCGGAATCTTCTCAATCTGTAAACAGGTCGGGCGAAAGATCCTCGGTGCAAAAATTGCTTGCTTGCTATGAAGATTCCAAAATTCAGAAAATTGTGTTCCTGGCAGTGCCGCCTCTAAAGCTGCTTCAAGTCAGTGTAAAATAGACTGGGGACTATTGCTTTCACCATGCAAATGAGTTATGTGACTACAATAGTTCCTTTGTTTTCTAACCCTAAAAACAATAGTCCGCGGTCAGTCCACAGTCTGCACTCCAGGGGAAAGCTTCTTTCATGTTTAAAGATGCAAGTGTCTTCTCTAAGGGAGATGTAACTCATATAGCCCGTATACAGCTATCCCCTCCCACCCCCTCCAATTTTTTTTTCGATGAAAGGGGGTTGTACACAGGCTATCATAAAAGTACTGAAGAAAGGCGTGAACCATTCCTTGGTTTGGGCAAACTTGTAGCTCTGGGAAGACCACAAGAGATTGGTTGCAAAAACAATTAACATAGTTTACAGAGGAACCAAGCCCGAAAACAAAAGACCTGCAACCCTTAGGGGTCTTAATTAGAGGTTCTGAAGAGCTTCATAGCCTGTGTACAGACCCCCCCTCCTCCCCTCAGTAAAAATTTTACTGAGTGGAGGGGGTGTGTACACAGGCTAGAGCTGCAAGGCTACTGCTAGGTGTCCTTTCTCTAAATTTCTTTTTTCTCATTTCAGAGGGAACTGACTGTACATCACACAAGATATTCCAAAAAGATGTATTGACTTCAATAAATATAACATGAATAGCAATCACTGGAATTGGTTTACATTCCACTTATAATCTGTCTTCTCATTAGCTAAGAGCTTACATTAGGAAATCAGTGCAACATACAGATTAGTTAGTAATCTTCTAGCAGATAGATGTTTAATTTGTAGGTTGCACATCCAATTCATAATTTCCAAATGACAATGTGTTTGTTGCCATTTTCTTCAAAACAATACATACCAAGTAAAACAATATTAAAATTAATTAGATGCACCTTTTGTGATACTTGGCATCATCACAAAACCCCTAAAAATCTACCCAACAACTTGTAAAAGATTTTTCTCTTTATACTAATATTATTAATTATTGGAAGAATGGTTAAAGTAAGAAAGGAAATAATTTGTTGCTAAATTCGTTTAGGATGTTTCTAGGGCCTTTTCATAGGGGAACTGAATTTTTAAAACGCTGAACTTCTTTGACACCCCCTTTTCATAGGCTATGGGTCTTTCTTGGATAGAAATTTAGCTCAGGTTTTCTGTCCTCATGAAAACCTCCCTTCATTATTTCCCAAAGTTTCCCTCTGGGATTCACCAAGTTCTACTTTAATTCTGTGAGAAATAAATTCCATCTGTGTTAAGCCATACATGTAAACACATGAAAACCCCAAGGTCAGCGAGAACATATAGATTACAGCCTTTTTCACATGGCATCACATTTTTGCCATATTTGTGTCCCAAACAAGGAGATGGTGGCCATCTTGGTGTCCCAAGCCAGTCCTGTGGGAGTTGGACTATTTTCTTAGGTAAATGCTTTTTTGTCCCATAAAATCTGCATAGAAACTGACCACGCAAGTGAAAACATTCTATACGTTTTCCTTTAAATCAAATATTAATACTGCATAATGTTCTCCTCGATTAGAGTTGATGGTCTGACTGATAGATTGTTTGAAGATAAGTATTCAAGACTTGTTCCTTTTAAGGTTTTTACAGTTTACTTTAATGGCTCTTCAACAATTGGCCCCATTTGGTCGCTGACATCCTCAATGACGGTCTTGTGTTTAAGAGCAGCTTTGGTGGAGAACCCATTGCCTTTATTGGGCGGCAAAACATATTCAATAGCTGGAACTTCAGCTGAAAGTAACTGATCAACCAATGCAATGTCTCTGCTTCGGCGTTCAACGTCTTCAGCTTTTGTCCAAGACATGTCAGCCTCAAGTTTATAAGCTCCAAGATAATCATGAGGGCAGCTTGAACCCCACTCCTGTCAAAAACAACATTTACCACTTTTAAATGAGTTTCTCCAATGGTTAGATGTTTTTGTGGCCTCTTTGGTACAGAATGCTCAATACCATTTCCATCACTCACCAGACCTACATGCATATCACTTTATGGGTTTTCCAATGGGGAACTTAAAAAGTGAGCTGTGATGTTAGGTGATGCAATTAGTTAAATGAAAAAAAAAACTTGGCAAGCTTAAGCATGGGAAGCTTGTCGAGATTATTCCTTACCAATAGAATTTGCAAATTTAAATGGGGTTTAACTAATTCGTGCCCTAGCATTTCATGCTAATGTTCATTTCCCGTAGCATGCAGTTAGTATGGTCTTCAAATAAAGGAACCAAAACACAGATTCCCAAAAACACTTTCAGCCTTAGGGATCAATTTACAGACATTTACTATTTTCCAATCAGATTAGTAGAGCAATTTTATAGTATAGTGTAGACACGGCTTCTATATGAAACTAAAACATTGCTTAGCATCTATCAGTTTTCTATTGTCAGCCAACTTGAATCGTTCCCAAACTGCAATTGCACATTACTGCTTAATGGCTTCTAGAGGGCTTGGAATTAGCCTTGTTACATTGTACCTTTGGTGAGAGCATTGAGAAGTAAGTTGTTCCATTGTTCCTTCTGTAAAGATAATACATTTGCCCTGGTCTCTTCTTAAAGTTGCAAGCAGCATGATGAAGTTCAGCATCTCGCTTTGTCTCCTCTAAGACTTTTTTTGCCTGTTAAAATAAAGATATACATATTAACTGTGTTCTTGAAATAATGACTTAAATTGATTTTAAGGAAACCAAGAGTAGTACTCTGCTTATACAAATAACAAAATTAAATTTAATATTGCAGCCACTCAAGAAGAAAAGGAGCATCTAAACTATTCATTTGGCAAAAGACACTAACATTACACCACAATGAATTTGATGTTTTTGTGAAAATGCCAAAGTCCATCACCTGGCTCAAGCTCTGCTCTCTGTGTTACACCAGGTGCAAACAGATGCAACATTGTTGGGAGTTGCTCTGTTCGTTTGCAACTAGCTAAAAGTTTGACCAGTTTCAAACTTTGCACAACAACATGCAGCAGACACAACATGTAACATTTGACAATGCTGGGAGTTGTTGGCCAACAATGTTGCGTCCGTTTACACCGGGCTTTAACTACAAACAGTGAGAACATGAGTTGCTACACTCTTATTGTCTATTAAACAACACAGCCCTAAAGCTGCAAACAGGAACGAAACAGTCAGTCATAGGACCAACTAAAAATAACCCACGTCTCATGAAATCCTTAAAAAATCAATTCTAGAGGAGAAAAAGGTCTAAGAAATAATCTCATACAATAAGTGCACAACACTGCATGTGATGCATTTTCCTTCATTGTCAGTTGTAATTGAAAAATTAGATTTTGTGGTATATTGTGTTTAAAACTAGTGTCCTTCACAGCCACTCAGGCTGGGGTCACACAATTTTCTCCCCCCCCTCCCCCCTAACCAAAAAGGCATAGGGATGGATAGCATTGTGTGACTCCTACAAGAGCTGCTGTGAATGAGACTAGATTATCAGGAGGTTTGAAAATTGAAGATACACTGTACCATAACAATATTTGAAATTTTGTCTTGAATTTAATGTTTTGAGATTCAATAAACTGAGGGTTCCAGATATGAGGATTGTACTGTAATTTGATTCTTCATTTCCATTGAGCCTTTCCTCTTATGATGAGTCAGAAACTTTTAAGGACTAATCCTTCAATCTAAGTTAGGATATGACGTTGGGCTAAGAGAATTTGAGCAACAAAATAGGATAAAATAATAATTAACCAGAAATTCACTTTGATCACATTGCTTGTTCCAGCAAGCACAATGAAAAACCTCTGACCAAGTGTCAGATTAACTGGAGTTATCGTACAAAACTTGCATTTACTATTATTATGATGATGCTGGGTATAGTTTCTGAATACCCGTAAAATACAAGCAAATGTATTCCAATTAGTTCATTATAAAATTGAACTTGGTAGTGATTTTCTTCTGTCCGTGAAAACTGGAAACCACAAAACCAAAATCCTAACGTGATACAATACAAACAAGTTAGTAACATTCAACAATAATAAACATGCCTGTTCTTGAAGATGTCGAATCTGTTCAGCAATCAGGATAAGTTTATTACTAGCAGCGCATCTTACAAACTGATCTGCCTTCTGTACTTCTTGGGCTAATGTCACTAAATCATAAGGATCTCCATGTCTGTGTACACGGTCTGGGTTTACCAGCTGCTTGGTGGCTGCTGAGTCAGGATCATCCACAGTGTGTGGTGTAAGAGCTTGACAACACAAAAGACAAAACCCGGTCAGTTAACAGATGGGTATGGAGACTCTAGCTTCAGCCAATCATCGTTTGAAACAGAAGCGTATTTGCTTCTGATTAAAATCAATCATTGATCAAAAACCTTGGTTGGTAAGTGTGACAATCAATAATTATGGAAAATGATTGCTCGATTATTACCAAAAAAAAAAACCAATAACAACAAGATATAATGTTGACAAATAAGAAAATCAAAACTTTGGTGTACTCTCTGAAATGGAACATACGAGAGAAAATAATTCCCATTTTACTCTGGCCGCAGCTTACGTAAGACACTAAATGAACACTTAACACTAAACATAAGATGCAAATTGCTTGCATAAATGTTTCAGGGCTTAGTTTCCAGCCAGACTGGTCCAATGATGACATAGTTTCTTTTGGTACCTTGCAAAAATTGCAACAATGGCTCGAGAGAGCATAAAAGCAAAACAATTCGAAGAAGAGTTTTTGACAAAAAAATTTTTTCAGTGCATTGAAACTCACTACTAAATGGGAATGTGTTCACTTATAAGCCAAGCAAATAGCAGCAAAAAATTTAATAGATTGCATAACCACAAATCTCAATGTTAATTTAGCTTACCACAGAAATTCAGTCCCAAATTGCAAAAAATATTTGACAAAAACAGGTCTCACAACAAAAATCTCAGATTGGTAAGCCTCTTACAACGAGAGAAGGTGTAAAACAAATAAAAGATGCCAAGAAATGTGTAAACAATCCACCATGTTTGGTCAAACATGGGCTTCGAAACATTTGCCTGGTTACTAAGCAGGGACCAATGTAACGCAAACTGATGTGGTTTGTTTTGATTGAAAGACGAATTTGTGATCATTTCAAGCATACTGCAATGGAGACATGAGGAAAGATTGACAGCAGCAAAAAACCCAAACAACAATAAAAATTGAACATTTTCCTAGAGAAGGTCATATTTTTTTTCAAAAATGTTAGGTTCTTGAGTGTTTCGGAATTATCTTTCGTTCTTGGTTATGTTGATTCTACAAGTTCAAAGTTTTTTTAGTTCTTGGCTTACAGCCAAGATCGGCTTATGGCCAAAAAAATATGGCCAGTTTAATTACCTTTGTATCGTGGAAACAATAACATGCTAACTCTTCAGTCTGGAGTCAAAGGACTCGACATGCACCGGCATTCTTTGTGAGCGGGCAAATAGTCATGTGTCCCTCAATTTTACAGGCAACAAGGATCAATAGGCGGAATTCCGTAATGTTTTGTTGTGTCCTGAGGGTGTCCAGGTACGAAAAGCTCCCACGCAGTGCAATGCAAAGTTAAGAAAGTCCTGAAACTAAGAGATGGCAAGCATCCCTGATCCCCCCCGACAAAAAAATAGGCGGAAATTCCTGTGTTTTTGAAAGTGTCTTCTGTATATGGGATCAGCTTAAAATAAATCGTGCTTAGTAAACTAATTTTTTACACTATTAAGTACTCCTCTGAGCACTTTCAAACAGCTGAAAAATTAAACTTGCCTTCCAGTTAAGAAGGGTGCAGTGCATATTACTGATTACGTCATATATATAGCAAAATCTATAACGTTGTCGAGTCGGAATATTTCTTACAGATTCTTTGCAAACTGGCATAATAAGTGTAGAATTTTCGAACGTTTGTACGCGTACGTTGCAACAACTGACGACAAAACTAGCTTGTTACGTCATACATATGAAAATTGTTTTAAGTTAGCTTGTTCTAGATATGTAGAATCGACTGTAAAAAAAATGGCACCTAAAACGTTTTGGTTTGCATTCAGTTACCTGTAATAGAAAACAAAAACCAATGGATTCTTCGGATGAACAACTTTACTATCAATTACAGCCAACCTTGGATCAGCAATGGTGTCGATATTCAATGGAGAGGTGAACGAAGCCTGACTTGGGTTAAATCCACCTTAACCCATAGAGTCGTTTCGTAAAAAAAAGGAGGTTTAAGAGAAAACTTCACGCATCAAACAACTTACCAAGAAGTGCAGGATCATCCATGATTAAAAAAACTCGCTTGTAACTTCAACAACAGAAAATAAAATGATCACACTCGGAAAAGTACTTTCAAGTCCTCAGCGATCCCTTGCGTAATTTTCTGCGATCAACCGCTGACTCAATAAGCGCATAGCCTACCGAGGGTGGGGTAGTGGAGCGGAGAAGTGGTCATTTGCAGTGGTCACAGTACTTGGACAACGACGCCGACGACGGCAGTGAAAGCGTCGGTTAAAAAAAACGAATTTGCGTTCTTTCAATTTTAATCGCGTCTATTTGGTCCCGCTCAATAAGTCAAATGCAGTTACCTTTCTTAAGCTCCCTAATAAGCTTTTTGTTTCGGGGTTATTTGTCGGTCAAATCAACAATCGGTCCATGCCTAAAATAAAAATTAAATAAATGCGTTGATTAACACAAGGCAGAATTTTCGAATTCGTGTTGCTCAGCCAAAGCGCATGAGAAATATTTTAACGAGTCTCTTTTACCCACGACATCTTTAATAGGCCTCGCCTCACCACATTTTGCGGTGGCCCTCTTTCATAAGTTTTTAAAAAGTCCTTAGATTAAAATGACCAGAAGACTTTTTACTTTTTGGAAGCTTTTATCCAAGGGTAGGGAACTACTGACTCCGGGATCAGTTAGTGACGGAGATGATCGAAGGGGGCAAAAATTAAAAACCCAGAAAGCCTCGAAATGTCTACTACTTAAAAATTTTCCTGGCGTAGGCTCTCAGATAGTAGAGATGACGCGAAAGTGTAACGCCCCTTGCAAACGGACGCAATATTGTTGGCCAACAACTCCCAACATTGTTGGATGTTACATGTTGCGTCCGTTTGCACACCCTGTTGCATGTTGTTGGATGTTGTTGCGGTCAAACTTTTCAGCCAACAACTCCCAACATTTCTTTTTTCCCGTGATCGCCGAAGCGTAGCGCAACAATGTTGGATCCGTTTGCGCAGCTCTTCCAACATTGTTGGGGCCACGCACGCTCATTACGCATGGTTTACAAAGACTAATGGGTTGTATCCTTCCCACGATGCTCTGCAGGTCCCAACATTGTTGGGAGTTGTTGCATCGGTTTGCACACCACTGCCAACACGCACGCAACAACTCCCAACATTACTGGCGCAACAATGTTGGGAGTTGTTGCGTCCGTTTGCACGCAGCCTAAGGCACGGGAAATCTGGGAAAAAGGGGCGCCCTTCCTTTCGCCAGCTTCCTCTCGTTTTATTTCTGTGTTCGCGCCTTCTCAATTTGCGGACCCAACTATCTCGGAGGCTGCAACGGGCTAAAGTTTTCCATGAAGGTAATGGAAATTGTATGTTTGTAGAATACTTATATATTCTTGAACTCTTGACACAATGTCATGAGTTAAGGCTTCTTGCTTGGGGGAAAGCGCCTAAGGTGTGCGTAGGAGACAGGAAGAGAAAAAATGCCAGGAAAATGGCGACGCAAGGGAATACATACTCTTCTGGGAAATTAACCTCGGCCATATAAAACCAGTAACAGTAGTTTCATAAAGCTTTGGACTGTTTGCAGCTAGAAGTAGAAAGCAGCGAAAAATTGAGACACAGAGACGACTTCTAAACATCATATTCATTTTTTAATGTATTACGTAGATTACAAAATAGCTATCAAAAGGGTAAGATTCGGGGTTCGACCTGGAAGTTCTAACTCGCACAAGCTGCAAATGACCACACAAGTACCATAAGAAAACTAACATTGGAAGAAAAACTAGTATAAACTGTACCCTAACCCAAGAAAAGCTTGTGCGGAGATAATTACCACAAAGTAAGCCCCGAATCACTTTGTCTACATAATCATACACTCTTATACGCGAAAAATCTATTTTACATCTAATAAGTACAGTAATGTGCATGCTTTCAATATACCAGAAAAGAATATCACTGGTTAGTTTAGCATGGTTCCACATCATTCTACGGTACATTCAATTCATTCTACATTCAATGACAAACTATTCTCTATCTTAATGAAACTATCTATGGCTGGCAATTTATTCCAGAAAATGGGGCTCTTAAAGAATCAGTGAGGAATTTTTCACAGCTAACGTGTCGTTAACCAAGAGATCAAAAGGACACTGTGGTCGACGTGACTAAGAAAATAACCGCGAGAGTCCTGGGCCAGGTTGTTCAATGCTGGGTCAAGTTAACCCAAAGTTTATGTGAAATTTGAAATCAGATACGAGAGGTTACAAGTCAGTCTTTTCGTTTAAAATTTCATGATTGAATGCTCCGAGAAGAATAGAATAAACTATCTGAAAAAATGCTTTTGAATAAAAGAAAACGAAATCTGGATTAAAATTTAACCCCGAGTTAGCGCTAATCAGCCTTCGAACAACTGGGCCCTGGCCGGGGAAGTCATTTCATGTCTTCAAATTTGACTACAAATATTTACGTTATTGTGGGATAAAATGCGTAATTAAAGGCACGCAAATTAGAGGGTCCCCAATAGCGTTCTTCAATCCCGTGATCCCGACCCAAAATTTCGGGCACTCCCGTAATCCTGAGGGTTATTTTTGGCATCCCACCTCCCGCGCATTCGTTCAATCTCAAATCCCGCGTTTCAAATAAGGAAACTCCCGAATCCCGAGTTTCAAATAAGGAAAATCCCGAATCCCGAGCTTCAAATAAGGAAAATCCTGAATCCCGAGCTTCAAATAAGGGAAATGCCGGATCCCAAACAAGTACTGGGGACCCTCGAAGTATGCTGATTCATGAGCTTGGACCTGTCCTATCATTCTACTCACTTTTATTCGACGACAATAATTCGGACCAGAAGAGTTTGCACGGGTTTCGAGAAACGCACTCCAGGAGTAATGATTGGCTTGAAAACTCTTGGACTATTTGCCACTATCAATGAATACACCAACAGTAATAGCGCCATCTTCAACTGTACAATTTGCATTAACATGTATTTATATCATTGGCTTTTTATCGAGATTATATCGCAATTTGGCCTTTCTTATTCGTTCCAATTCAATCAACAGATAATGTCACCCTAAAATCTACAACTTTTAATAAGCTATCAATGCAATCGAACTGAATTTCCAGGAAATTTATCCACAGAAACCATACAATCAAGGTGGTACTTAAATTCTTAAATCTCCTAAAATGCATCTCCTAAAATTTTTGATGTTCCTTCACGCCATCAAGTCATTTCTGAGGAATGCACCTTCTAAACTTTCTCATGTTCTTTCACGCCAAAAGGTCAAAATAGAAACTAGTGTTAGCAAACTCTAATACACACTGGTACAAGAACACTTAAGGATAAGACCACGTGTGTCAAGTCCCTCATTTTCCTAAAGGACGGGAGAGCGAAAGAAATACGCAAGTGCGAGATAACCGCCACCTGCGAGAAACGTGACACGGGGAGGGCAAAGTCACGAGCCTTCGCTTTGACACTTGATCTACTTTCACCACAGAAAATGATGGACTACTAGTAGTGAATGATAGGATCGCTGTAAAAGATCCAGTGATAGTAGTGGTCAGTCGTGAGATAAAACGCTCAATTCGCCACTTTAGACTAAACGAGAGGGAAACTGGGTCGAGTTAACTCTTGCAAAGAATTCTGGGACTGTTACTAGGGACAGAGAAAAAAAACTCGCCTCTCTTTTCTAAAGTGACGAACTGAGTGAAAACCACACCTTTATCACGTGACGACGGTTAGGAGGGAAAAATGATGGGAAAAAGTTCACAAGAACCGGGATGTTAAACTCACGATCGCGTCATGTTAAACTGCTTTATAAATTATAAATCTGTGGTATGTGTTCTCTGTGGTTCACTACAATTATATTTTTGCCACATTTCTGGGTGCCAGTGGAGGAGGTGGCCCGTCGCCCAGCTGAGGAGAAAACAAAGTCAGATCAGTTAAAGGACCGTCCTCACGGGTGATCAGTACAAAGTAACATGAATAATGATTACTAAACAGCGGCAGATCCAGGGGAGGGGCCCGGGCCCCCATAATTTTTAGACCAAACTGAGGTCCTTATCTCAGGGTCTGGATGACAGACCAACACCCCCCACCCCCCACCTATCTGAAGGTCTTGATCCGCCACTGCTCCACTGCTAAAAGACCGTTCACACGAGTGATTTTTTGGCACGCCTTGTCACGTGACCAAAGCAGCTTAAGTGGTTGCACACCCAAATTGTGCTATATGTCACAGTCACACCACCGAAAGGTGAGCGTAAGGATAGTGTCCCTATAAACAATCCCATACAAGAACTTGACACAACCTTAATATGGCCAATACAATGGCCTGCCCACCCACCTCCATACACTATTACAGGTGATTTTGTGGAATGGTTCGATTGTAGAACAGACAAATTTTTAAAGCAAGTGGGTATTTCACTTACTCGAGGACGTCGCCGAGACTCTTCGTCCGGAAGCCTGGAAATGAAAACAAAGAGAGCATAGACATTCTCTCTTGACTAAACTAATTAGCCGTTGGAGCATTAATTAGACTACGAGCAGTCTCACTCTCTCTTTTTTTTTTTCGCCAAGGCCGCGAGACGCGAGACGCGAGAAAGGAGCCGTCCCGCGCCTTCAATCACGCGCGTGGTCGTTTTCGTGTCTCGCGCGTTTCGCTCGACGGACTAAGAAAAGAGAGAGAAAAAAGAGAGACTGCTCGTAGTCTTTATGTTAAAGGCCAGTATCAAACTAAAACACAATCAGTCTGTACAGAGGAGCCCTGTCATACGACCACGTCCGTATTACGTATTCTAAAAGGCAAACACCCCGGACTGTCGGAAAATCACAGAACACCTCGGAACAACCAGCAAACACTGATAAATGAAAAAGGCACGCAAAACCCAAACCATAATTTGTAAGATGTTAAACATTCTTTTTGTTTTATTCATTTGACATGCTCCGTACTCTGTGGTAATGTGGTAATGTGGTACTCTGTGGTACAATCGACTCAAAACGGACACCTCTATACCCGGGGGGGGGACTTGGGTATTTTTTGGGTGGGTATGTGCCGCTCGGGACTCCAAATTGGCACCCCGTTCTAGAAAAAATTTCCCCTAAAATTGATACCCCGTTCTAGAAATGGGCCAATTTTTTATACCCCGTTCTAGAATTCGCCCTAAAACTGATACCCCGTTCTAGAAATGGGCCAATTTTTTATACTCCGTTGTAAGGTGCAACAAGAGTACAACGGTTTGCTTGTTAACGCATTGAACTGTATTTTTAAAAGCAATCTGTCCTTGAACAATTTCAAATGGCTGCTTACAAAAGTAGAGCTTTCGTGCGTTCGAAAAATTATACCCCGTTCTAGAAAACGCCTCTGAAATGGATACCCCGTTCTAAATCAGGAGCCTCAAAATCACGACCCCGTTGTTCGGCACATACCCGTATAGGTAATGTATGTGAGTACCCCCCCGGGCCTCTATAAGATGGACACCTCTGTAAAACGGACACCCACAGTTGGTCCCTACCTTTCTTTACTTCAGTCCTTTATTTGACTCTTTATAAGACGGACACTTATTGCCGGTCCCAAAGGTGTCGGTCTTAGAGGGAGTTGATTGTATCTACAATTCGATTGTTACCCACGACAACTGGGATTTATGCACGCGACTTAATTTGCGAGCATTGCTACAACTTTCTAAAGCTAATGGCAGCCATAGATTAATGTCAACAGAAGCATATAACAAGGTTATGTGCTTCTGTGTTAGGGACTGTTCTCTTGATCAGGAGACATACGGGAATGAACAAAACAACGACTTAGTACTGTTTCAGAGAGCGAGTGAGAGAACAGGGATATTTTTTCTCTCCTTTTGTCGTTCCCAGACTCCTCACAGTCAATGTAACTGTTACAATAGGAGTTGCCTGAGGAGGAGCCTAGGTTAAGTCCACTTCTTCGCCCAGCCGTCACTGTGCAACTACGACGAAATGGTTCATAAAGACAACCTTTTGTTGCAAACGTAAACTTTGTTCTCTTTGTAACCTTGGTTGGTTGTGGTCTAAAAAGAACTGAACTCCTAGAAATTCGCTTAAATGAATAAATGTTCATAAAGAACCCAAATGCAGTTTACTAGTGCTTTTATCCTCGCCGTATCTCTTGCCATTTTATTGACCGTTAATGATCTAACAGACACCCTCCCTCAAATAAAAACCTCTTGTCTTACTAACGAATTTGCCTTAGACGTCCCTCTCCAATAAACGTAGCCCCCTGTCTAATAGACGCCCCGCATGACAGTTGCTCTGGAATACTTGTACTAGGAAATAGAGAAACACAGCACAATCATTCAATCTATGCAGTCATCGCATTTTGTTCCATGTCAAGATCAAAGTAAAGATTCTGACATTAAAACTGAGCTTTTAAAAACACGATTTAGATCTCCAAACGTCTACACGTATCAATGAATGGACTCGGTAGTCCACTGTTTACGTACTGTGGTCATATATCGCCGAAAGCATATTACTTTTGTACAGATTGTTACAGTTAAGAGGACAAACTGACAATAAACGCCTCTATCCTTTTAACGCCCCCTTTTGGACCCTTAATTAAAATAAACACCCATAACATTAACGGTAAGCTCTCTAGTTACGTTTTTATGAAAGAAGGGGAAGGGAGGGGGGGGTTACTTGACACTAAAATAACCGACCTTGCAGGTTGTTTGTCGGGAGGTTTGTAAGCAGGGATCGGTGGAGGGACGTCACTATCGCCTCCTTTCCTCACATTCGCCAAATTTCCATACACTGCTAGTTGAGGCTACAAAACAACGAATAAACTACAATTAGCGCTCATACAGAAAGTAACATAAAAAGAATGCAACACCTCCAATTGCTGCTCTCACGAAGGGGAATAAAACCTTTTCCGCTTTCACGAGCGGGACCAAAATCAATTCCGGCCCAATCTTAGCTAACAAAGGATCAGAAACCATACCTTCTTGGGGCAGACATACCTATACCATTCAATGAACTGTCAACTTCATTTTCATAACTACATAAACGATATACAATATGGACTTAGTTATAGTTATTTGGGTTGGTCTTACATTCCCCTTATCTGTTAAGGAGTTACCGTAAAATTCCGAAAATAAGCCCCAGGGCTTATATTTTTCAAAAGCCCTTTTTGAGGGGCTTATATTCGGAAGGGCTTATCTACGGAGGGAAATTTGCGTTTCAAAATCGATTGGGCTAGCCTTATAGTTGAAAGTAAATTAACCGTTTTACTTTGTATTTGAGGGCAATTTTCCAAGTACAACCACCGGGGGGCGTATATTTGGAGGGGCGATTTAACAGAGGGTTTTTCTGCGTTACCGGTTTGGAGAGCTTATATTTGGAGGGGCTTATACATGGAGGGGCTTATTTTCGGAATTTTACGGTATTTGATTCTAGACTGATTAGGACAAACTGCTTTCTCTCTTAGTTGTGCTGTTGGCAATTTTGAACCGGTGCGTTCTGTATGTTGAAGTGCACTAAGAGACGGTTTTGAGGATACTTCTAACACTAGAGAGGTTAAACATCACATTAACGTCAAAGGGCAAACGCGAATTTGCACCACGTGACCAAGTTTCCCCATTACTTGTCGTTTACTGTTCATTATTTCTACACCTGAAGTAGTAGTTTCATGCAATTTTTTTATCCATAAGAATTGTTTTGAGCTGTTTTTATCAGCTAATTTTCTATATTGAGAAATTCTCAATTTGAAACTGACGATTGCCGTTTGCCGTATACATGAAGCTTAAACACTCTTTTCGCCACTTTGAGGTTGCGCGGGAGACCGGGTAAAGATTGTTGTCAACGTGCTTTGTGGGACTGTTTTGGGGGATGAATTTGCCGCCATTTTGAAAATGCGTCCGCCACAACAGTCCTACAAAGCACATTGACAACCACCTCGACCCGGTCTCCCGCGCAACCTCAAAGTGGCAATTGGCAATTACGAGGTTGCGCGAGAATCTGGGACAAAATTCGTCCCCCCAAACAGTTCCATAACGCAATTCGAAACAAAGGTTACGGTTGAAGGATTGTTTACCATGGCAAGTGCATTTAGCTTGTCCAGTTACAGTCACTCAACTCAAATAAATAGAAACAAATAATCCAAACCGGACATAACAGGATTAAAAACCCCAACTGGGAGGCAGGAGGCACCAGGTTAATATCTAAAAGCATGGTCGAGGATTTGAACTCTGGACGACAGAGAATAAATCAGGCAAAAGATCAGAGCGATACTCGCATTCGGGACCGCCCGATTGTGAGTCCGACGCGCTGAGCACTCGGCCTCGCTTCCTCCCTCTAGTGTCTGCTTAATGCTGGTTTTACTGTACTTACATTGTCGCTGTTCAATCTTGCTGTTTCTGTGCTGATGTAATGTTGGATGGCTTTGTAGATAAACTCATACTGAGCCTATAATGAGGAAATAAAACAAAATTAACTCTTGCACGTCTGGAGGGACTTAGACAAGATGCCCGTAAGAGGAGTAAAGAAGGGCAGGGACCAGCTCTAAGTGTCCGTTTTAGCAAGGTGTCCGTTAGAGGTGTACACAGATACACTGTTTACAGGTAGCCATTACGACACCTGAAGGAGGATCATGAGGTTATCCCTGTATTAAGATCTCTCCTTAAAGATAACCCAACCAGCCTAGGAAGGGTTGGCCACACCACCAGGGTGTACGTCCCCTTCTCTTTTCGAACAGTGGTGTGGGTTCTTTTATGTCCCACAAGAACCAGATGAGTGAAAGTGCTGTGAAATGGGGCCTACGGTTTTTCGTCCTTGTCAAAAAAGACTAGAAAGTCTAACCGTTTGCAGACGTCATTTCAAAGGCAGCACTTTCATATCAGTTATTTAAAGCCCCTGAGTGTTGGTTCGGCCGGGGTTTGAACCCTCCACCTTTTACTCAGCAGGCCGGCGCCCTCCCAACTGAACTAACCAGGTAATTAGAACACAGTAGACTGAACAACACGCAGCGGTTATATTTTACGAACTTCAAGGTGTTTGATTTTGTGCTGAAATCAAATGTTTGATATCACTTAGACTGCAAGCGGTCTGTCTTTTCTCTTAACTCGTCGAGCGAAACGCGCAAGACATGAAAGTGACCACGCGCATGACTGAAGGAGTGAGACGGGAGAGGCACGTCGCATCTCCAGGCTTTGTTTCACGGTGCTCGCGCGCGCGTGCACTCCCCTCACTAAATCTGAAGAAAACGAGAGATCACTCGCAGTCTAGATACCAATTCTCTTAAAAGATAAATCAAGAAGGAGAAATCAATGGCGCAAAAATAAGGAGCTTTTCTTCTGATTTCCAAACACTCATTTAACATTAATTTCATTCGCATTTTCTATACGAATTAACCTTTTAAGCCAAAAGAGTGACCAGCATCAAATTTCCCCTTGTAATATTAATGCTTTGTAAAATAGAGTGGTCGTGAGAATTACAGACTTGAACACACAAGATGAATTTGTTTGACATTTTATCAACTTCTCCCCACTACTTTTGTAGGAAATGAATAGGGGCAACAAATGAGAATTCAAATTTTGATCTTAGGGTTTGAAGGGTTAATGACGCTAGAAAAGAACTTAAACCCACCTCAGTTTGGACCATACCAGATCGCTGGGCTCTTACATTCTGAATAGACTTCGAAATATCAATCTCACAATCAAGACCTGCAATAGAAAGGAAAGCTAAATTAGCTAAGTCGGAAGAGCTCTTGACTACAGAGCGGGAGGTCGCGGGTTTGATTCCCGGGGCCGAAGCAATACTCAGGGTCTTAAAGTAACTGAGAAATGATAGTATTCCCTTCGCATTGCAAGAGGCTAGACCTTCGCATGGCTCGGGTGACCACATAAATGGCGATCCCGACTCCAGTAGGCTCATAGTAGGAGACGTTAATATAGTGTCCCCAGTTAGTACGTTCGTGTTAAATACATTGACACTCACATAAAGTGAATTTTTCTTTTCATTATTTTTCGTCCATTTTTTTCATTTTTCACCATTTCTCACTTCACAGAACGTTTGCCTGAAGAACAGACCTGATTGTTTTGGCGTTTTTCAAGCAAGCGAGAGCGAGTGCGAGGCGGGCGTAAAGCGCGAGACACGTTGCGCGCATTCTCCCCATCGCGCGTGTGTTGCGCTGACGCATGTCTCACACTTGCCATCAATCGCCTGAGAAACGCAAAAAAATAAGCAGGAGTTTACTCATGATTGTACTATAAAGCACAGTACCTTGCTCCTTGATCATGTTGACCAGGTTATCTATAACAATGAATGTTCCAGTCCTTCCTATTCCAGCACTGAAAGAATAAAAGACAGTTTCAACTCAGTTCCTAAGCTGTAACTCAAAACAAAAATAAAATAAGCTTAACGTCCAATTTTTTAGACCAAAATAACCCCAAATCTAAATATTAGCGCAAGAATGAGTATATGTCAGAGATTTTAAAGCCATTGAAAAAACTCGCAGAAATATATAATCAGGTGTAAAAATTCTCGGCTTTGCCTCGAGTTTTTAAACCTGATAAAATAATTTCCATGTACCTGCAATGAACAATAATTGGCCCAGCCATTGGAATGGACTGTTGTCTTGAATTCACTTCATGAAGAATATGTAATACAGGGCTTGGGTCTTTTGGAACACCGTGATCTGGCCAGCCAGTGTAATGGAACTGGTATATTGTTCGAGGTATAGGCTGTAACATGACATAAAAACAAACCATACTACAAAGTGAGTTTATGAAATTTCATATACACAATCAGGATATGGCTACAGCAGGGTAGAAGGAGTAGTGGATTCAAAATTCAAGACTTTTTCAAGACTTTTTTCCAAAACAATATTCTCTTTGTCCACACTCGAGGTTATCAAATAGGTGATCAATAAAGACCATAAAAATCGCAGGAACAAAGCTTTTTTTGCAAACGTATGGGCGAGATCGATTAAGATTTGACCAAAACCAAAAAAAATTATAAAGCACTCGTCGTAGCTTTGAAAAAACCATTTTTCCATACTTTATCTCGACTATCTCCATTTTCCAGACTTTTTCCAGGTCTGGAAAATTGCTGAGCAAATTTCAAGACTTTTTCAAGAATTCAACACTCTGTCAGACAAGGCCTGCTACAGGCAATTTCACCATAAGTGCACACGAGAAATGACATAATAATAATAATAATAATAATAATAATAAGAAAACACTTCTACCGGTATATTGCTCACATCCACTAGTTGTTTGTGCCGCTTTACAACAATATTAAAAATAATAACAATTAATATGTAAAAAATAAACATAAGAATAAGAAGATATAAAACATTAAAATCTGGTAATAAATTAACCTATTACTACCGTATTCAATTTAGAGAATATTGATCCGCTAGATGAAAACGAACAAATACTGTGTGAAGGCATGATTTCAAAAGAAGAATGCTTAACCGCCTTAAAAGAGTTTAAAAACAATAAAACACCAGGAACTGATGGTTTTTCTGCAGAATTCTACAAATTCTTCTGGAGTGACCTTGGCACTGAGATGACTGCCAGTTTTAATTATGCTTTCCAAAAAGGTTCACTATCTATCAGCCAAAAGCGCGGAATCATTTCACTCATCCCCAAAAAGAACAAAGACAAAACTTTACTTGAAAACCTGCGACCCATATCTCTACTAAACGTTGATTACAAAATTCTGACAAAATCTATTGCAAAAAGACTAGAAAAAGTCCTCCCTAAAATCATAAACTCTGACCAAACTGGTTACATTAAAGGACGCTTTATCGGTGAAAACGTTAGACTACCGGTAATTATTTTCCTAAAAAAGGTAGGTCTTGAAATCATTTTTAAATGTACAAAAACTGTTTGATTTATGAATGTCTTAAAGAATACTGTCCACAGTCTTGGGGCACATGTGGAAAATGCCCTGTCATGATAAGATTTAGTATTGGATTTTTGCTGCCAAAGTAGGTCTTGAGAATTTGAACGAATTGTCCTGGAATGCTTATGGTGTTGAAGTAATTCGACCAAGTACCGAAGCCCATGACCATTTTTTAGAGTTTTAAAAATCAGCAAAAGTAACTTGAACACAACACGGTAAGAAATCGGGAGTCAATGAAGTTTAAAGAGGATAACGTGGTTGCCACTAGTAAAGTTCCTATTAAAGGCTTGAATGACTTTCAAAGTAAATTTTAAAAAATACAGAATAAGTGCTCAAGTCCTCTTTTACAAAGAAAAGACAGAAAATAGCATTATTGAAAGCAAAAAAGGGTCATGTTTCAGCATTTGCATCCTCAACTAAAACATGTTTGAGTGGGTTGCTTGGACAATGGTAAGATTCAATACTATATGATAATGTTGTTGACTTTGATGAGCAAGATTCAAATACAGTGTAAGAGACCCACTTCAGGCTAAAAATATTGACAAAGGGCTTACTTCAAGTAAAGTGTAAGTGCCACACACCTTTCCCAAGAAGCTAAGATATACATGGCATAGAAGTAGGATAGAAGGTTTACAATGCTAAAACTTAGCAAAACCAGGACTTCTAGAGTGACCATAAGCAGATTTGAGTTTCTTGTGACAGGTACTTTCTAGATCACTGTTTCCAGTATTACATTACTGGAAATCTAGCATCTTTAAGGCCAAAAGTTGAAAGATGAAATAAGCCCCCCCACCCCACCCCCCAACCCACTCTGAATTTTTTAGAGAAATACTAATCTTGTATTCAGTGCCCCATGTGCTAATTCAAGCATTCAAGGTACACAATGAATAATGATGACTAATGAATCATAAATGCTTATAGTATGCAAAGCCATATTTTGGATAAAAGAAGTGCAACTTACATCATCAAGTGACGTCAGCTCAAACTCTCTTAGCATGTATTCAGTGTACTCTGTCTCCTTCATGTATCGTACATGATATGGACCAACATCTTTAGTGGTATTAGGATCAGGCCAGTAACGTGTACACTTGTTCTGTAAAATAACACAGCATCAATAACAATCTTAAAATAATTTTTGTACAACTACAATAATTTAATAATTAAATTATTGTATATATATACAAGTAATGTGCTGTATTTAAGCGTTGATTTAATAATTGTAATAAAAAATGTTCGAAACAATGAGTTAAAAAAAAAACTGGGGAACACATAAGGTTCAACGCACTTCAGTAACGCTTGACACTTACATTGTAAGAAAGATGGAGCATTCATGATGAAGTTTTTAGTGACAGTCTCACAGTCATCAAAACCTCTATCTTACACTACCCTTGCTTTGACATCTGCACTAACACAACTTTTATTTTCCATGACTTTCCAGGACTGGCAATGTGATATCCAGAATAATCAAGGTCAAGGTAACAGAGACCTTGATTATGTCGGATATCACAAAAACCGAATCCAATAATATTGTTTTATCATACATTGTTTTGAAGAAAATCAAGAAACAGACTGTTGCAAGGAACCTGAAGTGATATAATTATTGTTATTGGAAATCATGCATTGCTCGTGCAACCTACAGATTAGCCAGTTATCTACTAGCATATAACTAATTACTAATCTGTAAGTTGCGCAGATTTCCAAAATTAGCTTTAGGCTCTTAGCCAATGAGAAGACAGAGAGGACAGATAATGAGTACAATGTAAATAACAGAGTTTAAAGGTCAACACTTTTATTATAATGTACTCACCCTTCCTCTTTCCACTTCCTTTGTTGTCATGACAATGATCCGACTGTTCTCTTGAAAGGCCATTTTCCAGAAATCTTCTACGGTGGTTGGAAGGCAGCCTTGAGCCGCAATGTATCTCTTGGATGATTCGTCAGAGTCACTAGGCTGCAATGAACAATAAACAGTTTATGATGAAAGATCGAAAAACGTCCTGGATGGGATGATAGTTCATCATTAATTTGTGTATGGGTACCATTGACATGATATGGTAGTAACACTGTCACAGACAAGCTTTTAAAATAGTGTACAAACAGAAACACTAATAGTTGCTTTTAGCCAAGCAATCAGGGTTAAACAATGGTTTAAATCGATGTGAATATGCTCAAACCAAAGACCTGGTGACCATTGGGCCATCACATAAACAATCGTTGTGTACCAAGAATTTTGGCCAAAACTTTGTTTTCCATGCAGTTCGAATTCGCAAAGGGCTTTCCCTTTCAAAGGAAACAAAACAACTGAAACACAACTTATTGTGCACTACACTATTAAATCAAGGCGACAAAAGGACTCTTGTAAGTAGGAATTACTCGTTAAATGTTGAGGAATTCAATTCCCATGAAATAACTCAAATGATGAATGGTTAAAAATCAAGAAATAACTTACCCCAACAAAGTTTGCATTGATGTAATCTGATCCCACAACATTTGGGTCACCACCACGCAAAACAACTCGACTGTGATCAACTGAGTGAAGTAGAGATAAAACAGAAGCAGAAATCAGAACAGAGTGTAATAGGAGAGCCAAAAATATTTATAACATAGCTAGAAAATTCGCCTAATCAAATTCAATAGCGCGAGCGTGCTTCATATTCCTATTGAGCACGCTGATGACGTCAATAAACTATTCGTAATTCCTCGAGTTGTTGTGAGCTTAGCAATCCTGAGTCTCTTGAGTGCATCCATAACTCAGCAATAGACAATGAAGCGTTTACCATGTGTTTTGTAAAGAAATTTAAGAGGAAACGTTTGAATTTGTTAACCGATAGTAAGGAAAAGAGGTGAGTGTTGTTGTTGTTGTTGTCATCTCCGCGAGCTGTGCGGGCTATGGCGTGAGCTCATTCTTTGCAAAGTTGTTTTCTCTCAATAACAATTTTTCGGTAAATTAATAGTTTTCCGGCACCTAAATATGGATTTTACAATCATTTTAGAGTACACTTTCTCTCAGTTTCAGGATAAAAACATAAGATTAACTGTGAGGAAAAAAGATATATTCACGTAAACATTGACGCGTACTGCTTTGAGCGCGCCCTTCAATAATAAAATTTTCAGTTAACTGCTGCATTGATCACTTTGATAATGTTATAAAACAATTAGTTCATGCTGCAGCTGTGCGTATGTCGAGATATTGAGCACTTGGGAAGTTTGGAGAGCACTCAAGAGGCTAGAGTTGCACTCGGCTGCGCCTCGTGCAACTCTTACGCCTCTTTCGTGCTCTCCAAACTTCCCGCGTGCTCAATATCTCGACATACGCACGCTGACGCATGAACTAATTGTTAAATTGTTGATAGCAAAGTTGTGTCCATATTAAAATAATTAATGAAATAAAATTATTAATGTTGCCCAAAGAATGGTCGGTTCAATAATGGCGGAAATCTCTTCAACGAATGTCCAAGCACTAGGATGGCTATGAAAGAAATCTGGTGTTTGAACAGCACAAAAGAAACCTCTTATGTAGCAGTTTTTCAAATCTGATTTTAAATTTTTCCTTAAAAATGGTATTTCAGTGTTTTTCTGAAAGTTTATGTTTTAAAGTCTTGAGGATTAAAAGGTTTATGATGAAGTTCAAATTTCAGTTCAGGGGAGAATGGTTTCAGCTTTACACAATTTCATTGGTCCCCAAATACTTATTTTTCATATGATTCTACCCAAGAATTAGGATACAAAAGAAATTGTTGGCATTATTCACAATCATAACTAATCTGGGTTGGAAAACCTTCCAAACCTTCCAAAGTTGGACAAAAATGTTAATTAGGGAAAGCGAGCGTTGTCTAGTCTAATTTCAAGATAAAGAAAGCACTGGTGATTACAAATAAATCCCCCTCTCCACCCCCCACCCCCCCAAAACAGGTTGACGTCGGGCTGGATCATTCCTACCCTCAACTAAATGACATGGACCAGAGTGGGGTGAGGGGAGGGGTCATTGGCATACCAAATCAACGGGATAGGCATCTGGTTGGTAACAAAGTGCACAAATCTTAAGAAATTGTTGGTAAGTGCTGGCGTCAGAGCTGAACTTAGACAATATCGAGACTATAGTTCGAAAATGAATAAAGTGAAGAAAATGAAAATGACCCTAGCGAATAAGGGTGGGTAAGCCTTTTCAAAGAAAAATATTTCAGTCTTATGCAGTCTGCTACACAGCTGTTTTTAGTGTCGTCACGCAATGCTCCTCCCCACTAACGGCTGCTGAAAACCGAACTACATTCCTTTCCCTTTGTGTTTGTGGTCTAACAAACAAACCAATCATGTACAAGAAATTTGACCATACGTGAGCCGCAGGGCGCTAGGCAGCAAGCACGCTTTTCAGTTTTCGACAAATCAATCAATCGTCGCTGAATTTAGACGGGCTCTGTGTTTTCAAGCAACGAAAAGGTTAATTTGCAAAAAAGTTTGTTTTAAGCGATCAAGAAAGTTCCAAGTGAAAAGAAGGTTTGATAGGCCTAGAAAACTTTTACCAGGATAGGTTGGTTCTTCATTTAACATGCATATGTGCTGATATGTAGTGAAGAATTTAATGTACCGGATGTGCTCATTGTGTTCTGTGAAGAGTAAACTCTCAAGGGTACTGAGTCAAAAAGCAATCTTATAAATTATCGATGAGCAATTTCCCGAAACTATACCTGGCAACTTTATGAGCACATCCATGTTGTGAATCACAATTTGCTCGACTTTCTTGCTGTTGCTGCTTATCTCCTAAATTTTGAATAGGACTCGACTACGACAACACTGTAGTTAATTGCTTGCTTTCACGCGACGATTTTGATTATTCTGTCATTCACACATGGGGCAACGATAAAAGCAAAGCTGTGATTGGAGGAGTCACAGTACCGCAAAGGTGGCGCGAACACTTTCCAGAAAATGGGAGCTGAATTATAATAATAATTATTGGCTAATGACGGGAGAGGAATGTAGTTCGGTTTTCAGCAGCCGTTAGTGGGGAGGAGCGTTGCGTGACGACACTAAAAACGGCTGTGTAGCAGACTAAGTCTTATGTTAATTCCATATATTGGGAAAGCCCTTCGAGTACATTTCCAGAGTGACAGCAGATAATACATGTAAATGAGGCCATGGAAATTGACATTACTTATTTTTATAATTATTAGGGAAATTGACAATCTGCGAAAGACAAAACCACTTTATCCTGAATTTCTTTAAACTACACCATCTACGATGGACCAATTGTGCAAATTACTTACATCCTTGGGGATTGTCTTTTTAAGTTATGCTGCTTGTAAACAAAGAAACTCATCAAACAAATGAACACAACTCACACGGTAGAATGTTCTTGTATCTGTTCTTGGGCTTGTTCTCAACTCTTTCACCTTCTTTTCTGCTGTAAAGATGTTTACACTCTTGTTTTTGAAGAACCTATGCAGGCAACATTAAGAGAATTTAGAAAGACTGTAATTACAAAAAAATAAAAAATGCAACATAATATATAGTTTCCTCCTTTCTGGTATCTGCTTTCTCAGGGTGATATGAAAATTCAAGCTTTTGTTGATGTTTACAAACCTAGAACAGCTGTGCAGAAAGCATAGAGACTATGGCCAAATCACTTAAACTGGCATGGATATCCAGGTTCTTACAAAGTATGTTGTGTGATGCCATATAAACATGTAAACATGCTGCTGCACAGTGCCATATACAATACCTCTCTCATCAATGGTAACACAATATTAGAATGATCACGACCTCAGTAGATGCGGAAAAGAAATCTTCAGTCACAAAGGGAAGCAAAGGAAAGTTTGAGAAGTATAGTAATACATGTATAAGGAGCAATACGATTCACGGTTTCAACAAGGGTCCTCAAGAACAATGGACACTACTGCTGTCTTTGTCTTTCTCACCTCAAATTCTTCATAAAAGCCAGCCTTTCCAGATACATTCTGATTCTGCTTTTGCAGCACCTTAACTCGGTCCTCAATAGCTGCTGCATTGATTCTTGTTGCATTGAATGGCTAAAAATACATCAATATGAATTTCTCAATTACAACATTTAGCATTTGATTGTTTTATACTGCTACATACATTTAATATTAAATTAAATTATCATAATTTTAGAAAGCATTATTATTACTTTTATTATTAATTATTATCATCATCATCATCATCACTATTGCCATTATTATTATTATTATTATTATTATTATTCAATACTAATATTATTAAGGAGATGTTTGTCTTGATGTTTTTAATTGACATGATTATGATGAGAAAAGTAGTTATGCAACTTACTGTTTTAAGCTGCACAACAGTGCCAGATTTTTCCACCATGGGGTTTGTCTTATAATGCTCCACCAGATCAGTCAAATCATTAAACTTCTCTCCTCCACCAACATCATATTTACCATCTCCCACTAGGTAACGTATCATAACATGTGTAATCTTGTCCTCCAATCTAATTTAGTACATACCAGTAAGATATCAAAAATTGCTACTCTGAATACATGTAGAAAACAGATGCCAACTTCTTGATACAGAAAGACATTTCGCATTGATACTAAGGAATTAAGCAAATATTTCCAGTATTTTGGAGGATGTTCATCACCCATCCATCCATCTGAGATGGGTTGTTTTTGGCTTGGACAATATTACTGGTAAAACTAATAAAAGCACTTGTCCGATTGGACAAGAAAACATAAGACACCTTTTTACTACTGTAAGTCCTATTTATCTTTAATAAGAGACAGTTTTTAACAGTTCACACCTAGCTTAGCATGTTTCGCATGTCGCAAGACTAGACCACTTTAAAGAAATTTTTTACTGGTCGGGGCTGTCATATAGAGCTGGAGGGCTGCAGTGATTCTGTTACCTTTGCATCCTGCATCCATGATGCATAAAAATCCCCAAAGACACAAAATAATTCATGGCATATGTCCCATAGGATGCAAAGATCGATTGATCGATCTGAACATGTGTTTTTGTACAAATATTCTGTTAGTGTAATTAATGTGGCAGTTATTATGGCGGTTGTTTAACAATGCACATTTCATTTAGCCTTTGTTGTGCTTTAAAATAGAAGGATTATACTGTAATTTTCAATTTCGGACTTGTTTTTTTAACTGGGACACAATGGTGCTGGACTGGAACTCATGATTTTTCACAAGATGAGTCCCAGGACTCTCTGGCACAACTATACGGAACAAAATCTCTGGGGCTGGGGATTTGCCCAGCTACTATATGAGCATGGCCCCTAGATACTTTCATTTGAAACAAAAGTAAAAAAAATAACTTCCTTGCTTTTCAATTCCCCACTAACTAACTGCCTATATAGTGCAGCGGCCTAGCCAGGGGAGGGTTCCAGGAGTTGCGGAACCCCCCCCCTCCTTTTTTTTGGTGCCACGGCACTATCTATAATTTCAAGAGGAATGAGATTTTAGCTGTTAAAGAAAATGAAAGCGTCACATGCTATTTCGAGGGTTACATGTGAATACGGTGGAACCCCGCCTTATGGCCACCTCGGTAATACAGTCACCTTGTTATTACGGCCACTTTTTTCCGGCCCGGCAAAACAGCCATACAATTTCTTATTAAAAAACCCTGTTAATGTGGTCACCCGTTAATACAGTCAACGGCCACATTTAAAATGCCCAAAACCAGAATCTTTTATAACTTCATTCCGTTTAAACGGCTACTTGTACCAAATCTAGAAAACTGAATTGCCTGTGACATCTTAGTAAACTGAGTCTATTCTTGTATTGGCTCTATAGACTATACTACACTAAGAATGCACTTGTGGTTTTTAGCCAATTTATAGAAGGGTTTTATACAATAAAGGAAAGTTTCAAATTAGTTGAGCCTGCCCCAGTTATACAGTCACCCCATTAACATGGCTAAATTATTCTGACCCATTATTGGTGACTGTATTAACAGGGTTACACTGTACTATGAGGAAAATCATACGAGGCCCCTGGTATACAAGCCTGCAATGTAGGATTCAGTGCCTTTGTTGGTCTTGATCAATTTAAATTGCAGGTTGTAATGGTTTGACTGTAAGAGGGTTTAATACAAACTCGATAGAGGCAGAAGGACAGTGTAAACGGTCATAAAAGTGGAAGGTAGAATGAAATCAGCAGTGGTGTTTACAAATCGGTGTGCGGAAATTGTCTGAAACTGGGACACTAACATACACAGCACAGCAAACTGCCTAAAACATGCGGTATTCAATTATCAATTCATCATATGCCAGCCAGGTTACCATGATGCAGTGCCTTTTCCTTACATAAAAGCTACTGAGTATCGGGCTCCAAAAGTGAGACATCGATGTCTATTAGGCTTCTATCACCCTGAATTTTCATGTAGCTGCTTTTCTGTTGGCAGTGCAAGTGGCTCAACACGGAAAAAGACCTTTCTAGTAATGCACTTGAGGGCTTAGCCATATTCTTTCCAAACTTATTCAAGTTGCTGCGTATTTCAAGTCCATCGATGTCTATTAGGCTGTAGCAGCCAAATTGAAATCTTAGTAACATCCCTGCAGAAAGCCCTACAAACAATTCCATTAGATTCTTCAGGACCCATAAAATCTTGGTGGTACTACCCCTCTAATTTGGTAAAACTAAATGGACCGTGCCAAAATCCCCACATATATAAAGATAACTATGACAACTCACCTGACCGTAAGAACAAAGTCTCCAGGTTTGCTCTGACTTTCTCTAACCAGGAAAGATCCATTCTTTCCTTTGTCCAACATCATTGTCTCCGCCTCCTTTCCAGACATGTGTCCATGAAACCATCTGACAACAAAATATATCAACAATCCTGTGGTGTAACCATTCAAATAAACCTCTTCAGTAGTACTTTCACATGGTGCTATTTATTTAGTATGTAGTTCTAACTTTTGAGTCTGTGGATGAAATCCTATGGTGTAACAATTCAAATGAAACCTCTTCAGTAGTACTTTCACATGGTACTATTTATTTTGTATGTAGTTCTAACTTTTTAGTCTGTGGATGAAATCCTATGGTGTTACAATTCAAATGAAACCTCTTCAGCAGTTCTGTAACATGGTGGTTATTATTCATTTAGTATGAAGTTCTAACTTTTGAGTCTGTGGATGAAATCTTACAGTGTTACCACTCATTTGAAACCTCTTTGGGAATAACTTCACATAGTACTATCATGCTGTTTTCCAGTGCATGTATTACAAAAATGAAATTTGGAATACTCATCTAATTTGGACTTTGGCTACTTAGAGGGTTGCTTAAAGGGTTATTAGCGTTCAACAACTGGCTTGTAAGCACACAGTATTGAACAAATAACAGGTTTCAAGAACAACTACAGCTTACAAGCTGAGCCCTAGCGGGAAAGATGTCTTGTAACAACTATAATTTTGCTTGGCCAATTTTTAACTGAAGCAAACAGCACACCCATTTATGATACAAGGCCATAATTATAATAGGTTAAAAGTGAAAAGAGGTGCAAAAATAAGTAAAAAAAACAATGTTCAAAATATAAAGACAAAAAAAGGGGCTGCTTTGAGTTTACACAGTTGCATGACTGTACGTTGAAAGTAAGACGAGAACCAATGAGTGAACATGTTAAACTAACCTTTCAGAGGTTGGATCTGTAGAATTCAGTGGGAATTTCAGTTCAATAACTTCACCTTGCTTCTCCCTCAGTTGCCCAGGATTTTCGGTGTAAAAGAGAATTAACTCTGACAGAGTGGCAAATTTCTCTCCTCCATACAGGTCATAAAAATCTCCTGTGTTTTGAATTTTAATGTGTGTCACCTCTCCACCTCGTCTGCAAGTGAATCATTACATACGTCATACATTACATAAACTTTATTTTCACTCAAAGTTACAGCGTAGCTCTATGTACGTGGTCATAAAAATGCTCCTTTATGTTAGTATAAATAAAGAAATGTCCACGAAATATTTTGTGGAAAGTACAAGGTATTTATGCATGAGTAGATGCAGCAGAATTGATACAATAGTGAGTGCAGCAAAACGAGTATTGAAGATTTCCAATACAAAAACAGCAAGTGTGTAAATATTAAAATTCCAAATAGATGCATGACATGTAAAGTTTCTATATCCTCCCACAAAACGATTTTGAAAAGAATTTTTTCTAAGTTTCAACTTTGTATAGGATGGGGGGAGGGAGAACTGCAAGAAAATTTCGAAAAGGATGCACTTTCTTAAGAGAGAGCCCAGAAATGACAGAAAAATATGAATACTGCATTGCTGACAGTAACAAGGACTTTTGTCCATGATTGTAGTAACATAACTATATACTTATGATACAGCGTAAACAAACATGAAGAGCATTGGAAGTACAATCTGGAGGACCCAAAATCAAGTACTGACTAAACTAATAGCTAAATTTTCTTTATGGTATTCCTGATCATGAGGTTAAATCCTCTGCCACTACAGCCATTTGGGATTTTTAACCCTGTCCAAAACATAAAAAAATAATTATTATCTAGTTCAGTCACTAACCTATGCACTGACATCTCCCTCAAGGAAAACTGCCTAATAAAAAGCTTAGCTACTGAAAGACAAGTTAACTCTTTCCGAAACTCCGATTGGTTGATGTAGCAACCATAATCATACTCTTTCATCTACTGTTTACCAATGACAGACAAAAGAAAAAAGTTCACAAAGATCATATACAAGGAGCCGAATCCACCAAGAAATACTCGTTTCCTGAGAATATAATTATTTGCTCCGTAAAAAATAGAAATTCAAATAAATTTACATCTGTAGGGCTCAAAATAATGGCTGGTCAACAGACAATGTCCAGACTGATTGGGGATGGAGTTGACCCGTCAACATTTCATCTTGCTGGTCATGTTGACTGTTCACATTTGATCGTATTGAACATGAAATAAATTAAAATTTCCATGCTATTCAGTTGTTTCAGTTGTTATCAGTAAGTAAGGAGTAGATGTGTATTGGTGAACTTTAATCTGAAATCCTAAGTGAAATGCAACAAGAACAGTTGTTTACAATGCACCCATGGAAACAGACACTAGGGTTCACGCACTTCTAGTTTCAAAATTTAAAACGTTTTCATTTTTATTACTTAAGCAACGACTTTTTTCAGGGCTTCTGTTAGGTCGCGGAAAAAAAGTCAAGTTTCGTGGGATTTTCAGAGCCAGATTCACGAAAAAATTTCGCAGGACTTTCATGGAAATTTTGGGGGCTAACTTCACCAAAAAAAATCAGTAAAAAAATGGCCTAATATTCTAGCCAAATTTCGCTAGAAATCATTCGATTTTGCACTGATTTGACAAAGGGTGTTTAATGTTTTTTAACAGAGATAATCATTTGCTATTTTAACAACAAGGCACTTGAATGAGCCTATGGCAAAGCTTTTTGATCATGACTAGAGCCCAGTTTTCCACAACATAATTTACGCCTGGTAGTTTTGGAACGTTGTTCGCTCATTGTGGTGTTGAAGTTTACGGCAAATAAGCCAAGATAACTTTCTATTATGTTTTATCGCCTTGTATTTGGTAAGATTTCGACCTGAATTTTGCAGGCTGGAAATATATAACGCCAGTTTTGGTTCATGGGCCCTTAATGTTTTACGAGTTATTTATCTCATAAATTTGACCCGCCAGAAACGATACGTGACCGACGTAAAATGAATTTGGCTGATCATTGTGTGCGGAGACTCTCTGGAAATTATTTTTAGCCCTGATCTGAAACCCGATGACTACCAAATTAACTATGTAAACATTGATTTGGGTCATGACTATGAAATTTTTTTGGCAAAAACACAGAGGTCTTAATCACCAAACTTCCCCAGTAACAGGGAGCAATGAGAGGCGAATATATTCGCAGGCTAACACAGCAATACAAAGGAAATAATTCTTCAATGATTTAAGGGATTGCAGTGATCAATAATTTGAAGGCTAGATTGCAAACAATCAGAATCACCACAATCGCTAACATCATAAGAAAACCAGGCTTTATAAAGGTACTACACAAGAAATTTTTCTGTACGATCCTTGTTGGAGATGGAAAGAGAAAATGATGTCTCATTCTTATGTAACGTCTGTGTATTAAATGCAACTTTAAGAAAACAACAAATTATTGAAACAAGAGGATGTCACTGAGAGTTGGCTACCAGATAATTTCACCGGCTCAAAAAGAGCTTACAGTAGTCCACCAGCTCAGACTGCTTTGGAAAACAGAGACATTCAGTTAAAAGGCTGGCTTGACTAATAAAAAATTTCCTTGGCTTTTCCTAAGCTACATGTACATCTCTAAAAATACAAAGGCATCTAACTCAACATATTTTTGAATAATCCTGACAAACAACAGACCTATTCTGTGTCTGAATACATGTACCAAATTTCAATTGTAATACAATTTCCAGTTTTATTGCCATTCAGTAGAAAGGGAAATCCGACTGGAAAAACAGACTGGAAAAGCCAATAATCAATTCAAGATGAGGTCTCACACTTGAAAATAGAAAATGGTTCGATTAGAAACTACACCTGCGGCAATATTGTAATTAAAGGAAAAAAATAAACATATGTCTTGGAACTGACGTTGTTAGCATATGATTCTTAGAACTGACATCAATGCGTAGGTGTTTTAAAGGGAAGATGTTGAGGAAGATAACATAAAACGGAGAACAAAGTTAGGATTAGCGTAAGAGATTACTTGGATAATATTTTTTGTGTGCATAGTAGCTTTCCAGGAACACAATATTTTTCGGCAGTTCCCGATCGAAGTCGGTTCAAAATCAAACTTTCACAACGCTTACAGCACTGATCAAATTGAAACAGTGCTAAATTTGCATTTTGATTATCGTCGATTAGCTTTAAAATTGATCTACCAACATCTGGTCTTAATTGCCTCTTGATGAAAATATAATGCAAACTGAGCATACGGATATAAATGTCACTTCAGTAAATAGTTGATTTTCTATCAGCCTTCTACCTTAAAATTTGGCTTACCTCTCACGCAAATCGGCAAATGTAAGGATGAGAAACCTCTTCAATGTTATCCAATTTTTTAAGAAAAAAATCACCCTCAGGGAAGGAAATTCTATATCGATCGTGATCAGTGACCAATTCAAGCGCCACTCTCTTCCAGCTCAACTCATCTCACCCGCTTAAACGCAACACCAAGCGATGGCGAAAAGAGGAAGTAAATTTTTAACCTTTTTTTCTTAGACCACGATTGTCTTACTTACAATCCTGTTGCACTTACCTAACTGACAGCGTAAAGTCCCCAGGATTACTCTTGCTTGGACGAACAAGATAGCTGCCATCGAAACCTCTCTCTAACAACAACTTTTCTGCATCATAACCAGAAACATTCGAGTGAAACCACCTAAAATCCAAAACAAAAAAGCATATGTGTTAAGGGAATGACTTATTAGCTCCTATGTTTAACAAAAAATAGGTTCATTACCTTCGCGAAGACATATTTTTCAGGAGAAAAGATACGACAGAAAAAGTTTCGCTGCAGCGAAGTAGATTTCATCAGGAAGTGGCTCTCCTCCCACAGGAAGCTGGAACACAGCCTCGACTCTACGCTAGTTTTAGTCCTCTTTCGCTCAAAAAAACAAAATGGCGGACGAAGCTTGCAGTTCAACACGCGAAGAGAATCACGTTGATTTTCCTCCTGTTTGTCTTCTAGACGCACTTGTTCGATCATTTACAAAAGAATGGCGTGGAGTTTTTGCAGCTCTCAACTCTGAGTGCTTTCCTGTTCAAGCTGCGTCTATTTGGCTGCAGAAACGGATTGCCACTGAAAGCTTGTCAGACATTCCTCCAAGCTGGGAAGATTTCATGGATGATCTTGCCAAGGATTTCCCTGTGGTGTTGAATGATCAATTGTTCTTTAAACCCAAACTGCTTCTCCTTCCTTTGAATATCCAACGTAATACGCTAGCATTCATTTCATATCACGGCTGTTCTGTGCCGGCGAACTCACTGCACAAGTTAATTCACAGCTTGCGCAAATTTGAGGCGGAAATGGCTGACTGGAGGCTAACTCATTTGAAGATTTTGGAATCAAAGTTGAGAAATTTTAAAGAAACTGACCGTAGAGACTGGAAGGATGGTGAAGAATCATACCAAAAAGAAAACAAGTGTCTTTTTACTAATCTCATTACTATAGACTCTAAGACAAGATTTGAAGATCTCACAAACAAGACCAAAAAAGCGGAGTCTTCGATACACATTCCATGGTTAAATAATTTTATCAAAAATGAAGTGAAAGATGCTGATGTTAGTATTGATAAGAACATTTCAAAGGAACAAGACACCGTATCTCCCCAAAAAATCGAAAGTTGTGCTGGAGATGAAGTTGATATGATTGATTTGACAGACATTTGTGATGGAAATATATGTGTAGATGTTCCATCTCACAAGACATTGCAAAAACTTCACCCAGAACCTTCTGATCTGTCTGGTGATAATGATATTGAAATTATTCAAGTTTTTGATAGTCACGAAGTAAAAGTTGAACCTGAAACAATTGACATGAAAGATTTGACAGTGCCCCCTCCACCAGAATGTCTGATCATTGAAAATGAAGACGTCCTAGAACACAGTATTGAAGAAAACTTGAATTTCAGCTTTGAGAATATTCCAGGACATTCAGTCACCAAGACTGAAACTGATAGAGAACAGTCTATTATGATGAGCACTGAGAATGTTCCAGAGCTTTTGATTGAGAAAAATAATGTCTCAGCTGAGTCAAAGCTACCTGATGCTCTTCAGCTAAAAGTCACTGCTCTGAAAAACTTACTTCAGAACTTAGAGACTAATGAATTCAATTTTCATGATGAACTTGAGGTATTTTCAGCAAGTAGCCCTGAGGAGCTAAGACATATCTGTGCTCAGTTAAATCTGAAAAACCTGGAAGAATCTTTGGCAATTTCTCTGTGTCAACAGTTTGTTTCTTTGTCAAGTGAACCAAGCTTTAGCAATGCAGTTATTTTTGCTGTTCACTGTCTCTTACCTAAAGTTCAACAGCTAAAGCAAAATGCCTCTAGAGTCCTATTTACTGCAGTCAATCAGTTTGCTAAGAAACATTCAAGAGCATTTTGTGATGGTGTCATTTTAACACTGGTCCAGCAATCAAATTTGGACAATCCACAAGTGGATCTTATCAACAAAGTAATCAAAGAATGTCTCACTGAAGACACTAGAGTATATTTAATGCAGTTGATTTTTTCAGTCAAATCAGACACTGAAGGTTTGCCTTTTTCATGGACAGAGAGCACTGTTTCTGTTGTTCAGATGTTAATTGATTTAAAACCAGAATTTAATGAGGATTTATTTGGAAGCTTTGTCTGTGTTTTGGAGAAAGAGTCACAGCATTTGACAAAGTCACTCAAGTTTTCTAAGATGTTGCTTGCTGTTATCAAGACATACGGGCAACATGTTTCTATGCACCAAAACACTTTTGTTTACATCTTGGAAGTGAATGAAACATTTCTCAAGAAAGCAGGCTTGACTGCTTTAAAAAAGTTTATAAACAGCTAAACTAGATTTGTATTTTATTCAATTTGAAAATACCATTACCTTGTTCCTATTATAGCCAAAGTTTCCTTTTGTCTGATTTGTATTGTTCATAAACAGCCTATCTGTTCCTTTTTGTTGATAGTGGCATTATTACAACCCTTTAAGCGCCAGTATCAACATACAAAATAATTCTCCAGACTGAACTACAAACATTTTGTTAAAGAATTGGTTGAGGAATTTGATAAAAAGTGATTATTTTGTTAATTTGAAATTTGTATAACCTTTTTTCTCAATGACATATGAATATAGGAAAAATTGATATTGGTCACTATTAGGACTTATTAAAAGGGACAAGGATGCAGTTGTTTGGGAGAATCCAAGATTATAATTTTGATCTCCGATTCTTTGAGGAGTGAGATTAAATCAAAGATCCGAAGATAGATTCTGTAGTGTGCGCGAAATATTGGTGTGAGCCAGTAGGAAGCAACTGATGTCATATTTTCACGTGAACACCACTAGGCAGGTGTACTTTTTTGGATGTACAAATCCTGAATAGTTAGATTTGATCTGATGAAACTGTTTAGTCTGTTGATTCTTACACTTCAAAATCCATTTCTGGAGTTTACTAAATTAATGCAAAATCAGTTTGCATTTGGATTTCCTAAAGAAGTGCATTCTCATAAACTGTCACAAGCTTTTACTCCTACATTTTATGGTACATTGCTAAGATAGTGAGCCCACAACTTGACTTTGGCAGCAGGAGACCGGTATCCAGCGCATTGGTAGAAAATTCCATCCAGAGTTGGACCAGAATTCACATTTTAAAATGACTGAGTATGAAGGTTCTTTGAAAACCCACTTAACAGCTGGCCCATGGGGGGGGAGGGAATGGTCAAGGATTTTGGGGTGTCTGAAACTTCTATTCCAGGATTTTGTTGGATAAGAGAATTTGGACGGTATTTGCTGGGGTGCCTTGATTGAAGCAGAAATTTTGGGCGTTATTCAATTCAATCTGAAGGTTGGTGAAGTAGAGCTTGAGTATGCCAACTGCATAGTTCTACCTGATTAAGTATAATCAAACTTCTTTTGTTGCTGTTTGACAATTTAATGCATTCTGGTTATTGAGTATGAGCAAGGAATTTTTTTGGGGGGGAGGAGTTAGTGTTTGGTCCAGGGATTTCATCGAAAGCAGTATGGATTTTTTGGGTTTTGATTTTTTGCCTATTTTATTTGCACTTGTAAAATTTACATACATATGCATCTTTCGTTTCTTCTTTAGAAAAAATTTTTCGTGATCCCCCAAGAATCTTGCCAGGGCTTACTTTCTAGCAGCAGATCTCTCAACAACAATTTCATCTCGACATTAGTTGAAAAATAAACAGTGACAGAGAAGAAAAAAGGGAAGAGGGAAGGGGATTGAGGATAGAGAAAAAGGTACGGTGCTTCCTTTCCCTTTTCACTTTCGTATTTTTCTCAAAACGCTCTTTTGAGGGGGCGGGGGAGCTGAACATAAGGGAGAGACGGAAAAAGTGAACAGGTTGGTTATGGTCGAAATTACTATATTTCAACTATGCTTTTGCACATCACGCTTTAGTTTCCCCACTAAATGCTTCACCTAAATGGTCCACTTATCCCTCTAAAATGCTTGTTCCCCGCCCAAAAAGAACAAAAACGTCACGAAAATGCTGAGATAATGCTCATCATGGTGGGTATGTGTTTTGTTAATTCTGAAGGTTTTCTAAAAGCACAGTTGAGGTTTTAATGCTAACAGTTCCAGTAGCCATTTTAACTGATCCTTTCACTTAAGGAAAGATTGAAAGACGCTTTTCAGAAAAATCAGACAACAACTCATTTGCAGCGCAACTCTTCTTCAGAAAACGTTGAAATAACCCGAAATTTAGAAAATCTAAACAAATGTTTTAGAAAACTGGAAGCAAGAATGTGCGACCTCTGCTTGAATACATACCGCTCACTGGGCATGAGCACTAACTACAGACTTAGTTCGTTCAGAGGCCTAAGTATTTTTTGACCCAGTTGAAAGGGTACATTCTTACAGCCCGTGCAGTATCGAAAAGCTCTGCCACACTGCGCAATGAATTGACAAGAAGCAAGAGTGCAAAGCCGTTTTGTGGTGAGCCCCCTTTACATAACCCGACGATCAGGGACGTTGAACGTTCCTTGTAAGCAGATGCTGGCTGTTGGGGTCATCAGATGTTTGCAAAGTATTCAAAAAACTTTACTAGTACTAGTAAAAATATTTTTAGCAAAAAACTTTAACAGTGAAAGTTAAAGAAACAAATTTATTAAATTAAATAATGTATACTAATAATGGAAAAACGGGCAAAAAAGACATGACTTTTAAGCGAGAAAATACATTTATTATTATTTAATTAAAATATGTTAATAAATGGAAAAACGGGGGGAAAAGAAATGACTTTTTAGCGAGAAAATTCATTTATTAGTATTTAAATAATGCATAATAATGAAAGGAAAAGGCATTTTAGAAAGAAAAGGAACGGACAAAACAGTTCGAAAGCAGGAGAGAAAGAAAGCTACTTTCTACTGTTCTTTTGTCTCACTAAACAGGAGATACTTAGTGGAAGTTTCAATTGGTAATTTGTTTTTACTGTGTGATTGTGAAACCCCGGTTTTGGCCGCACGAACCCTTTACTTCCTTCTAAATTTATAATATTTTCCCTCTCTATCTTTCGTGTGTTGCAACCTCATACAAGGTAATTTAATTATTGTAACTACTCAGCTCGTTTAGTTCTTTTTGTTATTCTGTTCTTGTAAGATTTAAGTTGGCAAAATAAAAAGGTTGGTTGGTTGGTTGTTGTTGTTATTGTTGTTGTTGTTGTCGTTATTCCGGTGGGCGGGATCTCTAGTCTACTCAGAAGAAAAGCTGTGTTTTTTTCTCAGTCACGCAAGTCACGCTATTCGCTTCCACATTTTCACCTTCCCCGGCCCAGTCCATTTCTGTGCAGTTACGAAAAAAAAAAGGAGACTGTTGTTTTTGGTGCATTAGAGAACGGAGTTGAAAGAAATGTAAAGAAACGTTAATTGACCTCTTTTAAAATTGCATTATTTTCCATAAACGTTACCCTGTAACAACACCCGCCTTTTGGAAACACCAGACAGCTTTGAATGGCCATGAATGAATTAAATATAGGCTTTACAAAATGCGCTCATCCCCATTCTTCCGTTGCGAAATCCACGACCAACAACACTGACTAGATATGAACAACAAGAGATCAGAACAATTATAAGGCAAATACCCTGCACCCATGTAATCATTAAAAACTTTTAAATATAACGGGACAACGATTGCGACTAGGAACAAAACTGTTACTGATGTCACTGGGTAACAAACTGTGGAAGACAAATCAGGGCGTCAGTTAGGCTGGATTTGTAAGAAATAATTCTCTTCAGACTGATTTGATAATATTGCAAACCAGTACTGGAAAAGTGGAAGAGTTCTTGGGAGTGTAGGGGATTGTTTGATTTGGAAATACCACCCTACAAATGATTTTAACGTCTGCAGGACTCATAACCATGCCAACTAACTGACTAAACGTTTTTTTGCTGCTTACAAACAAACTAGTGTTTTTTAGCTGTTCACTGACTAAGTGGCATATTTTTAGCTGTTTACTGACTACAACCATACCCCTAGCCTGCGAGAGCATCCGGTATTTTCGGCTCTATACTTTCAAGTAATGACTTGAAATTTTGTAGCGGCGGTGACAAAATGAGAAATGCTAGTAGCCACCAATGCAAGGTGAAAATGAGCGCCGGTGAACGTGAACACGTACGACATTTCCTTCGAAAAACTTGTAAATAAGAAGTTTCTGTCAACGGCACAGCATCGCCAATCGCGAGGTCACGGGTTCAAATCCTTGCTTGGCCTTTTTATTCACCCTGTTTCATACAACGCGTGATGTAGCTAATATCTCGTGATTAGCTATCAATGCAATAAGACTAAAGTATCAAGAAAAATATAATAGAAATATAGAATAATTCTTAACTCCTTGCAATTTGTCATACCCTGCTAGGAGAGTCGCTTCGATCTTTCCTAGATAAGACTTATCTAGGAAGATCGAAGGAGACTCTGCTCCCAGGGTAAATTTGTCAACGCCATTTCTAATGAATGTGTCTCCCTAAATTCCGGACGTTCCTTCAGACAATAGGGCCATTTATACGAGGAAAAATAAGACGCGAACTTTCCGTATAAACGGCACATTTCGTCTAAAATAAGACGCGGCTTAGCTAAGACGCGTCTTATTAGATAAGACATGCTCGTATAAATGGTACAGTTCTCGTCTTATTTAAGACGCGTCTTATGTAAGACGTGTCTTATTTTTCCTCGTATAAATGGCCCTATTGACGTCGAGTCAAGGGTTCCCTTTAAGTGCCTGACCAGTCCACATTGGGTACGAGAACATTTACGGCTTGTTTCCATATCATCGCTACAATAAGACTAATAAGACCAAGAGTTCATGGCAGTCCCTCATTTTCCTTGGGGATAGTAGAGCTAACTAAATACGCAAGGGGAGCGTCGAAAAGTCCGCACCTTCGAGGAAGGTTACACGCAGAGGGAAGATGTTCGCGCTCTCGCGTATTTCAGTTGATCTCGAATCCCTCAGAAAAAAAGAGGGACTACTCATTTTCAACGCTAGCGGCGCTAAAAATAGTCCAACGATCGAAGTGATCAGCCTTGAGATAGGACTCAAGTCTATATCGACGATCATTGTCACGAGGGTTGAAAAACACTTTAAAATAACGTTGCATACCCACTGAATAAATTAAAGGCCATCCCCATAAAATTTTTCGTTTCCAATCTCCCGACCCACCCATTTTCTGGAAAAGTAAAAACAAAAAACTCCAGAATCACTTGTAAAGAAGCAAGTACTTTAATTTACAAGCACACGATCTTCTCTTATTAAGACTATTAACACCAATTGTCTTAAGAGGTTACAGGGAGTTACAGGGGGTTACAAGAAGTTACAGGGGGTTACAAGGGGTTACAAAGGGTTACAAGGGCTTACAGTGGTTTGAAAGGGGTTACAAGCTTTAACACGGGGTTACGAAGGGTTACAGGGGTGTTCCAAGGGGTTACAAGGGGTTGCAGGAAGTTAAAGGGGGTTACAGGGGGTTACAAGAGGTAACAGAGAGTTGAAAGTGATTAAAAGGGGTTACAGGGGGTTACAAGTGGTCACAGCAGGTTACAAAGGGGTTACAGGGGGTTACAAGGGGTACAAAGGGTTAGAAGGAGTTACAGGGGATTACGCTGGGTTACAAGAGGTTACAGAAGGCTACGAGGGGCTACAGGGGATTACAAGGGGTTACAGGGGGTTACAGTCGTTTAAAAGGGGTTACAAGCTTTTACAGGGGGTTACAAAGGGTTACAAGGGTGTTCAAAGGGGTTACAAGGGCTTACAGGAAGTTAAAGTGGGTTGCAGGGGGTTACAAGAGGTAACAGGGGGTTACAAGGGGTTAAAGGTGTTACAAGGGGTTAGAGGGGTTTACAGGGGGTGACAAGCTGTTACAAAAAGGGTTACCGGGGGTTAGAGGGGTTACAGGGGGTTACAAGGGGTTACAACGGATTACCGGCGGTTACAAGAGGTTACAAGGGGTCGCAGGGAATTAAAGGAGATTACAACGGGTAACTGGGGGTTACAAGGTTTTACCGAAGGCTACGAGGGGTTACAAGAGGTTACAAGGGTTTACAGGAGGTTACAAGCTGTTAAAAAGGGTTACAAAGGGGTGCAAAGGGGCTCCAAGGGGTTACAACAGGTTACAGGAAGTCAAAGAGGGTTACAGTGGGTTACAAGAGGTAACAGGGGGTTACAAGGGGTTATAAGGGGTTACAAGGGGTTAAAGGGGGTTACAAGGGGTTAGAGGGGTTTACAGGGGGTTACAAGCTGTTACAGTGGGTTAAAAAGGGTTAAAGGGGGTTAAAAGGGGTTACAACAGGTTATAGGGGGCTACAGGGAGTTACAAGGGCTTGCAAGGGGTTACAGGGTGTTACAAGGCGTTACAGGAAGTTACAAGGCGTTACAGGGGTTACGGGGCGTTACAGAAAGTTAAAGGAGGTTATAAGTGGTAACAGGGGGTTACAGGGGGTTACAAGGGGTTAAAGGAAGTTACAACGGGTTTCAGGCAGTTAAAAAGGGTTTAAGGGGGTTATCAAGGGTTACAGGGGGTTACAAGTGATTTAAAGGGGTTACAGGGGGTTACGGGGGGTTACAAGGGGTTACAGGGGTACATGGGGTTAGCAGGGGTTACATGGAATTACAAGGGGTGACACGGGATTACAAAGGGTCACACGGGGTTACAGGGGTTACAAAGGGTTACGGGGGGTTACAAGGAGTTAAAGGGGGTTAGAGGGGTTACAAGTGATTTAAGGGGGTTACAGGGGGTTACGGGGGGTTATAAGGGGTTACAGGGGTACAGGGGGTTAGCAGGGGTTACAGGGAATTACAAGGGGTGACACGGGATTACAAAGGGTCACACGGGGTTACAGGGGTTACAAAGGGTTACGGGGGGCTACAAGGAGTTAAAGGGGGTTACAGGGGGTCACAAGGGGTTACAAAGGGTTACAATAGGTTACAAGTGGTAACAGGGGGTTATATGGGGTTACAGTCGGTTAAAAAGGGTTACAGAGGGTTACAGGGGTTACAGGGGGTTGCAAGGGGTTACAACGCATTACATTGGTTTACAAGGGGTTATAAGAGGTTACAGGGAATTAAAAGAGGTTACAAAAGGTAACAGGGGGTTAGAACGGGTTACCGAAGGCTACGATAGGTTACAGGGGATTACACGGACTTGCAGGTGGTTACAAAAGGTTACAGGGGTTTACCAGGAGTTACAAGGAGTTAGAGAAGGCTACCATCAATTACAGGGGATTGCAAGGGGTTACAGTGGGTTAGAAGGGGTTACAGGGGTTTACAGGGGGTTACAAGCTGTTACAGGGAGTTACAAAGGGTTACAGGGGGGGTCCAAGGGGTGATAAAGGGATACAGGGAGTGAAAGGGGGTTACAGGGGGTTAGAAGGGGTTATAGAGGGTTACCAGGGGTTACAGGGTGTTACAAGCTGTTACAAGGGGTTACAGGGGTTTAGAGAGGGTTACAAGCTGTTACAGGGGGTTACAATGGATTACAGGGGAATCCAAGCTGTTATAAGGAGTTACAGGAAGTTAAAAAGGGTTACAGCGGGTTACAAGGGGTAACAGGAGCTTACAAAGGGTTATAGCGGGTTACAAGGGGTTACAGGAGGTTACAAGTTGTCACAAGGGGTTACGACAGGTTACAACGGGTTACAAGAGTTAGAGGGGGTTACAAGGGGTAAGAGGAAGTTACAACGGGTTACAATGGGTTACAAAGGGTTACAGGGGTTTACAAGTGATTAAAAGGGGTTACATGGGGTTACAAAAGGTTACAAGGGGTTACAGGGGGTTACAAGGGGTTACAGAAGGTTACAAGGGGTTACTGGGGGTTACAAGCGGTTCCAAGGGGTTACAAGGAGTTACAGGGGTTTACATTGGGTTACAAGGGGTTACAGAAGGCTACGAGGGGTTACAGGGGATTACAAGGGGTTACAGGGGGTTACAAGGGGTTACAAGGGGTTACAGGGGATTACAGGGGGTTACAAGCTGTTACAGGGGTTACAAGAGGTAACAAGGGGCTACAGGGTGTTACAAGATGTTATAAGGGGTTACAGGGGTTTAGAGAGGGTTACAAGCTGTTACAGGGGGTTACAAAGGGTTACAGGGGGGTTTCAAGGGGTTCCAAGGGGTTACGGAAAGTTAAAAGGGGTTACAGGGGGTTACAAGAGGTAACAGGAGGTTACAAGGGGTTACAGGGGTTTCAGAGAGTTACAGGGGTTAGAGGGGGTTACAAGGGGTTACAACGGATTACAGGGGTTTACAAGGGGTTGCAAGGGGTTACAGGGAATTAAAAGAGGTTACAATGGGTAACAGGGGGTTACAAGGGGTTACCGAAGGCTACGATGGGTTAGAGGGGATTACAGGTGGTTACAAGTGGTTAAAATGGGTTACAGGGGTTGCAAGGGGGTTGCAAGGGGTTAGAGAAGGCTACGATGGGTTACAGGGGATTACAAGGGGTTACAAGGGGTTAGAAGGGGTTACAACAGGTTATAGGGGGCTACAGGGAGTTACAAGGGCTTGCAAGGGGTTACAGGGTGTTACGAGGCGTTACAGGAAGTTACAAGGCGTTACAGGGGTTACGGGGCGTTACAGAGGGTTAAAGGAGGTTGTAAGTGGTAACAGAGGTTTACACGGGGTTACAAGGGGTTACAGGAAGTTACAACGGGTTTCAGGCAGTTAAAAAGGGTTTAAGGGGGCTATCAAGGGTTACAGGGGGTTACAAGTGATTTAAAGGGGTTACAGGGGGTTACGGGGGGTTACAAGGGGTTACAGGGGTACAGGGGGTTAGCAGGGGTTACAGGGAATTACAAGGGGTGACACGGGATTACAAAGGGTCACACGGGGTTACAGGGGTTACAAAGGGTTACGGGGGGTTACAAGGAGTTAAAGGGGGTTAGAGGGGGTTACAAGTGATTTAAAGGGGTTACAGGGGGTTACGGGGGGTTACAAGGGGTTACAGGGGTACAGGGGGTTAGCAGGGGTTACAGGGAATTACAAGGGGTGACACGGGATTACAAAGGGTCACACGGGGTTACAGGGGTTACAAAGGGTTACGGGGGGTTACAAGGAGTTAAAGGGGGTTACAGGGGGTCACAAGGGGTTACAAAGGGTTACAATAGGTTACAAGTGGTAACAGGGGGTTACATGGGGTTACAGTCGGTTAAAAAGGGTTACAACGGGTTCCAAAAGGTTACAGGGGTTTACAGGGGGTTTCAAGGGGTTACAGAGGGTTACAAGTGGTTAAAAGGGGTTACAGGGAGTTACAAGGGAGTTGCAACGGTTTACAGGGGGTTAGAGGGGGTTACAAGGCCTTACAAGGAGTTACAGGGGGTTACAAGGCGTTATATGGGGTTACAGGAGGTTACAACGGGTAACAGGGGGTTTCAAGGGGATACAGAAGGCTACGAGGGGTTACAGGGTGCTACAAGGGGTTACAAGGGGTTACAAAAGGTTACAAGGAATTACAGGGGTTTACCGCCGGTTACAAGCTGTTACAGAGGGTTAGAGGGGGTTACCAAGGATTACAGGGGGTTACAGAACGTAACAAGTGGTTACAGGGGATTAGAAGGGGTTACGGGGAATTAGAGGGGGTTACGACTGGTTAGAGGTGGTTACTAAGGGTCGCAGTGGGTTACACGAGGTTACAGGTGGTTACAAGGGGTTACAGAGGGTTACAGGGGGTTACAAACAGTTACAAGGGCTTACAAGTGATTACAAGGGATTACAGGAGGTTACAAGTTGCTACAAGGGGTAAGAAGAGATAACAAGGGGTTACAGGGGAATACAACGGGTTACAGGGGGTTACAGAGAGTTATTAAAGTTTACAGGTGGTTACTGGGGGTTACAAGGGGTTACATGGGGTTAGAGAGGTATACAGGGGTTACAGGGAGTTACAAGGGGTTAGAGGAAGTTAAAAGGGGTTACAGGGGGTTACAAGAGGTAACAGGAGGTTACAAGGGGTTACAGGGGGTTACAAGGGATTACAGGGGGTTACAATAGCCACAAGGGGTTACAAGAGGTTACAACGGGTTACCTATGTTACGGCGGGTTACAAGGGGTTACAGGAAGTTACAACGGGTTACAGGGGGTTACAAAGGGTTACAGGGGGGTTACAAGGGTTTAGATGGGGTTACAAGCTGTTAGAGGGGCTTACAAAGGGTTACAGGGGGGTTCCAAGGGGTTACAGGGGGTTACAGGAAGTTAAAAGGGTTACAGGCGGTTAGAAGAGGTAACAGGAGGTTACAAGGGGTTATATGGGGTTACAAGTGGTTACAGGGGGTTAAAAGTAGTGACAAGGGGTTACAAGAGGTTACAACGGGTTAATGTTATTTCTGACGAATGAGCCCGCGAAGAAGGCAGAAATAAATATTTTGACGGCACGAGATACAACAGGGCCTGGGTACTAGGCCGGGTGCACCATGGGTAGCCATATCGGGGGTATATAAGGCTGCGTATATCACGTGTTCTTCATCTAGGCTTACGAACCAACCTCTCCTTGGTTTTTCTTAACGTTCTTATCGGCTCTTTCTTGCGTTATATCCGTCAGCAAAGACGAAGTGTCCGATCTCATTGAGGAGAATAACAAACAGTTAATGGACTCGTTTAAAGTTTTGTTAACAGAAACCGTTGGTCAAATCAAGCGCGCTAATGAATATTTGGCCGAGCAGCAGATGAAGGAAATTAAGAAACTAAAGTATAACGAACCACGTAAGTTCAAGAAGAAGGCCAACGAAAACCAGTTTTAAAGGATCCACAGTGCAGAATTTTGCGGCCGTGTAGCGTACTAGGTCCGTAAGAAGAAGAAGACCACTCAAAAACAGATCCTCGCCAGTGGGAACGCCGGCGTCCACCTCAACTTCACATATGCAACCCCAGCCTCATGTCAAACGTTCCTGTTTTAATTTTCGCCTTCTCGACGACCCAGTGTCGGGACCTGTTTTGCCCGTGGAAAGCGTTCCTGTTACCCGACGATGGACAAGCCAAACATCCCAAACTCCCAAATGGCTAGATGAAGGACAACAATCAGGTGCAGTCTATTCTAATTTAGTACTGAATTTTTTAGGCGGCAAGCCGTAATATGGATCAGGATTGTCTCGATATTATACCAGTTTCTTCTGACGTTCACCCCGCTAGTTTTAGGCGCGGTTTAGAGCTCTGAGTGTACCGTTGATATTTCTGTTCTGCCTTCAGTTTGGGGAAGATTTTTCACAGTTATCTATTTCTGGCATACTTTGCTAGTTTCTCTGTTCATTTTGAATGTTTTTAGTCTTAGTTACAAATTCTCTTCTTCCAGCTTTTTATGTTTTTTTACAAATCCTACAATGCCTCTGCACGTGTTTACAGTTCTTTTTGTCCGTAGCTGTTAATGAGCTTCCCAGCCTCAACCTCCTTTTAAAAATTTTTGCATTCCAATATCATTTACCCGCTTTCTGTTTGACGCACCGCTCCGGCTAACAAAGGTTAATCCTGGATTTTAGGCACGTTTGCACTTTTTTCTTCAAACAGAAATTCAAGTGCGAAGACTTGTCCATGGCCACTTATATTTTTGATATGGGTTTTTATTTATTCATATTTTACCTCTAGTGCGGTTATCGTAATTTTCCCTGATCACCAGTATTTCCTTGCGTTCACCTGGGATCTCGGCACCTGGGTTTTTAGGTATTTTCTACTTTGCGCGCTTCCCTTTGGGTTCTTGTCAGCCTCCCTCAAACCGCTTCAGAAATCTAGAAGAAGCCAAGGTATCCCTATTGCCATTTTTCTTGACTATGGTCTAGCTATAGGAGGAGGAGCCTATCGCGTTCAGGCCTTAATTTACAGTTTGCGGGCTGTCCATGCCGATTTGCTTTAGTCTCGCTTTGTTCGAATTCCTATGAGGAAAAGTCCCTGTGGGAGCCCGTTCGAATTTTCTAGTGGCTTCGCGTTCATCTCAACATAACACTCTGGATGGAAGTATTAGAGCCACGGATGAACGTATTGCTAGATTGTCTCGCGACCTGGCGGCTTTGTCTTCATATTAGTCGTCCACCACAGTCCACGTTCTACGCGTCCCGTGCGTAGCCGCCCATAGTATTTCCCTCTCGAGTAGCGTGGGATCCGTCGCGTGCATTATGGCCCGATTTCTTTTCTCAGTTGTTTACTCAGCTGTTTCCTGGGATAGCTAGGTTTTCCTGTCCGTTGATTCTTTGTATGAAATTGAATTTTGGTCGAATTATGTTAGCAAAATTTATCTAGGGGTTCCAGTTCGCTTCCGGTGAGAGTAAGCTCCGGCTTCTCCGATGCTTCCGATTCAGCCTGCGGCTTTTAAGTGGAGTCTGAACCTGAGTTGATTTTTTATCAGAATTGGTCGGAAAGTGTTCGTAGATCGACTTGAAGAGAGCTCAAAGCGGTTTGTCTTGCCTTACTAGCCTTCGCGAGCCCTTCATCTAATTCCAAGGTTTTTTGGTATTCTGACAACCAGAACGTCGAATCCATTCTCCGCGACGGCAGCAGGAAATGCGATCTCAAAGAATTTAGCCCTAGTTGCTTTTCAAATTTGCTCCCATCATTGTATTTCGTTCGAGGTCAAGTGGATCCCTAGGGACCTGAACGCTAGTGCGGTCTATATCTGCAAGCTCGTTGACTTCGATGGTTACGGCCTCAACGATTTTGTTTTGCTAGGGCTAATTCACCTCTTAGGTCCTTACATTATTGACAGGTTCGCCTGTAGTTACAACGGCGAGTTGCCTTGGCTTAACTCTCTGTTTTTTCAGCCAGGCTGTTAGGCTGTTCATGCCTTCGCTCAAAATTGGGGATAGGACAACAACTGGCTTGGCCCACCTGTTTGCCTCATTGTCAGAGTCATGTATATCAGACACATTGGGCTCTGCGCGCTCACGGGAGCCCTTATTCCTCACGTATGGAAGTCAGCTATTTTCTGAGATGTTTCTACTAGAGATGGAGTGCATTGGAATAGTTTTGTTGTGGACTGGGTTTTATTGCTTAAGTTCCAGGGATTATTTGTTCCAGGGAAGGTCCGTAATTCCCTTTTCAGAACCAGGCCTTTATTTTTTGGCGTCATAGCGCTTCGAGTTTATTTTCGGCGCCCCACACCTCCCTCGTCCCTGGCGGGCTTCTGCTCTACGCCGCCTGACGGAAAGTGTTGCCTGTGCCTCTACACGCGTGTTATGCGTACCTTTAGGTTTGGACCCATTAGGTTTTTGCATGTAGCCTTTTGACCCCCCACTTCCCTTTTCCGGTGTTTTTTCTTTTTTATTGCGTGATCCTCACATTTTCTTTTGTATTTTCGATTACTTTTCAGATATATTCCGCTCTGGTTTCTAGCGCGGGCCCCAGAATTTCCCACCAGAGGGTTGAACCCTGAGGCTGACAGACAGTCTACAATGTAATCGACGGTCCTCTCCTCAAAGGCAGTTAGTACGACAGTGGTGTACCTTCGTGCTTCTCGCAAGTAAAAATGTTTTGCTGCCAGTAAGCTTCATTCCTGGGCCTGTCCTGCCAGTCCCTGCCATGTTGCCTTGTATTTGCGACACCTCATTGAAGAGTCGCACTCCCCGTGCGTCGTAGACTCGGATGTTTATGGTATTAAATGGGTTCATACCATGGCGGGTATCCCCTCTCCCAGGGATAACTCGATTATTGAAGGGGCTAGGTGTGTTTTCAAAACGATTTTAGGTTTGATGAGGTCTCCATAATTAGGGGGTATTATATTTTCTTTCATGACGGTTTCATGATCATTAAGGTTGTCAAAAGCAAGAACGACCAACTTTGTAAGGACGATGACTCGAAGTGATTTTTTCGGAAATGTTTGGCCCTGCTTGTCCTGTCAAGCTTCTAAAGAGGTACCTTGCTCTTTTTTCCATCCCCTTTAGCTCCGGGGATCTCATTTTTGCCCCATGTTTCGCGGGAACAACTCTTTTTAGTTAGTTTCCCAGAACGAGCCTATCAGCTATACCACAATTAGAGAGGCTTTTCGCAAGGACCTGAGAATTGTCGGGGTTGACTCTTCCACTTTTGGTTTATATTCCTTGCGTTCGTGAGGGGCCACCTTCGCTGCTTATAATGGGGTTTGTGACAGTGTGTTTCAGTGGCTCGGCCGCTGAAAGTCCGTTCTAGCCAAGGACGCCTACCGATGATGACCTAGAAAAAAGGCTTTCAGTTTCCAAGTTTCTTGGGCTCTAGGAGCTTTCATTTGTCATTTCGCCCAATACTTTGTCACTCTACGTACTTTGTAGGGTTGGTTCTCGCCAAGCCGTCCCAAAATAAACTTATTTGCCATTACGTTTTGTCTGTTGATGTTGTGTAGTGGAGTCAAAATATGTTATTTCTGACGAATGAGCCCGCGAAGAAGGCAGAAATAAATATTTTGACGGCACGAGATACAACAGGGCCTGGGTACTAGGCCGGGTGCACCATGGGTAGCCATATCGGGGGTATATAAGGCTGCGTATATCACGTGTTCGTCATCTAGGCTTACGAACCAACCTCTCCTTGGTTTTTCTTAAATTTTTGTTTTATTTATTTTTAGGAGCAACATATTCTCGATTACATTGTAAAGTCCCGTAGGAAGGGCTTTGAGCTTGAGCCTTGGTTCCTACCCAGATTTCCTGCCCGCATTTTTTCCCTTCGGGGTTTTTTTGGGCAGGTTTTTTCTGGCCTCCGTCTGACCGCATTTACTTCAGTTTGTAAGCGGTAGCTCAGCTCTGCTAGTTTTCAGCCTTTTTCCCGTTTCTTATTTTATGTACTTGTACACTAGTTATCTCAGTTTTGCACCTGCTCCTTTACTTGATATATTTAGTTTCCATGTATGCTTAGGTCAGCTGTCCCGGAACCGCTCTTTAGGAGGCGACGTAAGTCTCGTTTGACGCAGTTAGGCTGCAGGCAATGTTACAGACCTCTAGCCAGGGTCGTTATTCATTGTTTACCCTCAATGTCCCGCCCTAGCCTTTTATGGCAGTCTTACTGGTTATTGGGCTACGTGCCTAGTTGGGTACATTAGTGGAGATAATTCCCAGTTTTCCTGGCACTCAGCCTCTGTGCTCCTGAAGTGTTCCCGGTCCCAGTTATACGTTGATCACAGTTTTATTAAATTTCCCCGGCCTAACTGGCACTAAGCCTGCGTGCTTATTTGGGGGATTCAGGTCGAGATCGACCAGTTGTAGCAGTTTTTCTTTTTTTGCTTAGCCTCTGTGCTCCTACCGTGTTCCTCGTGCCAGTTATGCGTTGTGTGAGTTTTATTAATTAGTTTCTCCAGCCTAACTGGCAGCCTAACTGGCACTAAGCCTGTGTGCTTATTTGGGGATTCAGGTCGAGATCGACCAGTTGTAGCAGTTTTTTTTTTTGCTTAGCCTCTGTGCTCCTACCGTGTTCCTCGTGCCAGTTATGCGTTGTCTGAGTTTTATTAATTAGTTTCCCCAGCCTAACTGGCACCCTAACTGGCACTAAGCCTGTGTGCTTATTTGGGGGATTCAGGTCGAGATCGACCAGTTGTAGCAGTTTTTTCTTTTTGCTTAGCCTCTGTGCTCCTACCGTGTTCCTCGTGCCAGTTATGCGTTGTCTGAGTTTTATTAATTAGTTTCCCCAGCCTAACTGGCAGCCTAACTGGCACTAAGCCTGTGTGCTTATTTGGGGGATTCAGGTCGAGATCGACCGGTTGTGAGGAGTTTTTTCTTTTTGTTTAGCCTCTGTGCTACTACCGTGTTCCGTGTGCCAGTTATGCGTTGTCTGAGTTTTATTAATTAGTTTCCCCAGCCTAACTGGCAGCCTAACTGGCACTAAGCCTGTGTGCTTATTTGGGGGATTCAGGTCGAGATCGACCAGTTGTGAGGAGTTTTTTCTTTTTGTTTAGCCTCTGTGCTACTACCGTGTTCCGTGTGCCAGTTATGCGTTGTCTGAGTTTAATTAATTAGTTTCCCCAGAATGACTGGCAGCCTACCTGGCACTAAGCCTGCCTGCTTAAATGGGAGATTCAGGTCAAGAGCGACCATTTGTCGCACGAGTTTTATCTTTTTGTGAAAGCTAGTTTACAAGTGTTGTACATTAGGTATTCACCAGTATTCACCTATTATTGTATTTACATAAATACTTTGTAGGGTTGGTTCTCGCCAAGCCGTCCCAAAATAAACTTATTTGCCATTACGTTTTGTCTGTTGATGTTGTGTAGTGGAGTCAAAATCTGAAGTTACGGGGGGTTACAAGGGGTTACAGGAAGTTACAACGGGTTACAGGGGGTTACAAAGGGTTACAGGGGGTTCCAAGGGGATACAGGAAGTGAACAAGGGGTTACAGGGGGTTACAAGAGGTAACAGGAGGTTACAAGGGGTTATATTGGGGTTTCGAGGGGTTACAAGGGGTTAGAGGAAGATAAAAGGGGTTACAGGGGGTTACAAGAGGTAACAGGAGGTTACAAGGGGTTACAGTGGGTTACAAGTGGTCACAAGGGGTTACAAGAGGTTACAAGGGGTTACAGAGGTTACAGGTGGTTGCAAGGGGTTACAGGAAGTTACAAGGGGTTACAGGGGGTTACAAAGGGTTACAAGGGAGTTACACGTGATTAAAAGGGGTTACAGGGGGTTACATGCTGTTACAGGGGGTTAAGAAGGGTTACAGAGGGTTACAAGGGGTTACAGGGGGTTACAAGAGGTCACAGAAAGTTAAAAGGGAGTACAGGGGTTACAAGAGATAACAGGAGGTTACAAGGGGTTGCAGGAAGTTACAACGGGTTAAAGGGGGTTACAAAGGGTTACAGGAGGTTACAAAGGGTTACAGGGGGTTACAAGTGATTAAAAGTGGTTACAGGGAGTTACAAAGGGTTACAGGGGGTTACCAGGGGTTACAGAAGGTTACAAAGGGTTACAGGGGGTTACGGGGTTACAAGGGGTTACAGGGTTTTACGGGGGGTTACAAGGGGTTACAGGGGTACAGGGGGTTACAAGGGGTTACAGGAAATTACAGGGGGTGACACGGGATTACAAAGAGTCACACGGGGTTACAAGGGTTACAGGGTTTACAGGGGATTACAATAAATTACACGGGGTTATAGGGGAGTACAACAGGTTACAGGGGGTTACAGAGAGTTACAAGGGTTTACAGGTGGTTACAGGGGGTTACGACCGGTTAATTGAATTAAAAGAGGTTACAACGGGTAACAGGGAGTTACAAGGGGTTACCGAAGGCTAGGACGGTTTACAGGGTGTTACAAGGGGTTACAGGGGGTTACAAGCGGTTCCAATGGGTTACAGGGGTTTACAGGGGGTTACAACGGGTTACAGAAGGCTACGAGGGGTTACAGGGGATTACAAGGGGTTACAGGGGGTTAGAAGGGGTTACAAGGTGCTACCGGGGTTTACAGGGGGTTACAAGCTTTTCCGGGCGTTACGAACAGTTACAGGGGGGTTCTAAGGGGTTGTAAGGGGATAGAGGAAGTGAAACGGGGCTACAGGGGGTTACAAGAGGTAACAGGGTGTTACAAGGGGTTACAAGGGGTTACAAAGGTTTAGAGAGGGTTACAAGCTTTTACAGGGGGTTAAAAAGGGTCACAGGGGGGTTCCAAGGGTTTACAAGGGGTTACAGGAAGTTAAAAGGGGTTACAGAGGGTTACAAGAAGTAACAGGAGGTTACAAGGGGTTACAGGGGTTACAGAGGGTTACAGGGGTTACAGGGGGTTACAAGGGGTTACAACGCATTACATTGGTTTACAAGGGGTTATAAGAGGTTACAGGGAATTAAAAGAGGTTACAAAAGGTAACAGGGGGTTAGAAGGGGTTACCGAAGGCTACGATAGGTTACAGGGGATTACACGGACGTGCAGGTGCTTACAAAAGGTTACAGGGGTTTACCAGGGGTTACAAGGAGTTAGAGAAGGCTACCATCAATTACAGGGGATTGCAAGGGGTTACAGTGGGTTAGAAGGGGTTACAGGGGTTTACAGGGGGTTACAAGCTGTTACAGGGAGTTACAAAGGGTTACAGGGGGGGTCCAAGGGGTGATAAAGGGATACAGGGAGTGAAAGGGGGTTACAGGGGGTTAGAAGGGGTTATAGAGGGTTACCAGGGGTTACAGGGTGTTACAAGCTGTTACAAGAGGTTACAGGGGTTTAGAGAGGGTTACAAGCTGTTACAGGGGGTTACAATGGATTACAGGGGAATCCAAGCTGTTATAAGGAGTTACAGGAAGTTAAGAAGGGTTACAGCGGGTTACAAGGGGTAACAGGAGCTTACAAAGGGTTATAGCGGGTTACAAGGGGTTACAGGAGGTTACAAGTTGTCACAAGGGGTTACGACAGGTTACAAAGGGTTACAAGAGTTAGAGGGGGTTACAAGGGGTAAGAGGAAGTTACAACGGGTTACAATGGGTTACAAAGGGTTACAGGGGTTTACAAGTGATTAAAAGGGGTTACAGGGGGCTACAAAAGGTTACAAGGGGTTACAGGGGGTTACAAGGGGTTACAGAAGGTTACGAGGGGTTACTGGGGGTTACCAGCGGTTCCAAGGGGTTACAAGGAGTTACAGGGGTTTACATTGGGTTACAAGGGGTTACAGAAGGCTACGAGGGGTTACAGGGGATTACAAGGGGTTACAGGGGGTTACAAGGGGTTACAAGGGGTTACAGGGGATTACAGGGGGTTACAAGCTGTTACAGGGGTTACAAGAGGTAACAAGGGGTTACAGGGTGTTACAAGATGTTATAAGGGGTTACAGGGGTTTAGAGAGGGTTACAAGCTGTTACAGGGGGTTACAAAGGGTTACAGGGGGGTTTCAAGGGGTTCCAAGGGGTTACGGAAAGTTAAAAGGGGTTACAGGGGGTTACAAGAGGTAACAGGAGGTTACAAGGGGTTACAGGGGTTTCAGAGAGTTACAGGGGTTAGAGGGGGTTACAAGGGGTTAGAGAAGGCTAGATGGGTTACAGGGGATTACAAGAGGTTACAGGGGGTTAGAAGGGGTTAGAAGGGGTTACAGGGGTTTACAGGGGGTCACAAGCTGGGTTACAAACGGTTACAGGGGGTTCCAAGGGGTTCCTAGGGGATACAGGAAGTGAAAGGCACATTTCATGGAAAGGTTGGAATAAGTGTCGTTGATTATGCCATATGTGATCGAACGTTATTCTCACACATACTAAACTTTACTGTTAAAGAGCCCACGTATTTATCGGATGATAGTCCACTGGTGACCTGGTTATGTACTAACACCGATATTCGTAATCAAGATACTTCACCAGAGAGTGATACTTTAACACGATTACCAAAACAATTTATGTGGGAAAGTGACTCTACACCAAAATTCAAAGCAGCTCTTCAATCTCCAAATTTGCAAATGATAATTCAAGAATATTTAAGTGACATTAATTCAGCTAAAAATGTTAACACTTCCGCGGAACAGGTAGAAATAAAAATTCTTATCACAACGGCAAAATGGTGCCTAAAGATAAGAACGACGAGACGACATAAACGCACCTATTCACTCTCAAATAAAAAATGATTTGATAAGGAATGTCGCTTAAAAAGATACGAATTAAGGAAATTGTCAAATGAAAAACACAGAGATCCGTTTAATACCACTCTACGTGAAAAATATCATATTGTTTTACAGCAGTATAAGAAACTACTCGCACATAAAAGAAATGAATATTACAACAATAAACTTTCCGAATTAGAGGATATAACGTACAATTTGGATACTAAAAAATTTTGGAATTGCTTAAAATCAACGGATGACACTATAAATTACAAAGACACTCCACCAACTGCAGAACAAAATTGGATGAATTATTTCCAGTGTCTACATTCTAATAAGCTACTTACTTCTGAGCAACAGAAAGTGGTCAATGAGTTAAGAACACGAGAAGACATCTTAATGCAATCACGACCTCTAGACTACTTCATAACAGAAGCTGAAATAAGCAAGGCAGCAAGAAAATTAAAGAATAACAAATCTGCATACTCCGACAAAATAAGAAACGAAATGATTAAAGCTAGCTTACCAACACTGCTACCTGTGTACCATAAACTTTTTAATACTGTTCTTAACTTAGGAACAGTGCCTAAAAATTGGTGCAACGGTCTTATAACTCCCATATTTAAATCTGGCGTAAGAAATGACCCATCAAATTACCGCGGGATTTGTGTTTCTAGATGTCTAGGAAAGTTGTTCTTTTCCATTTTAAACCAAAGACTTCTTGAACACGTCAGTTCGCTGAACATACTCCACAAGTCTCAAATCGGCTTCTTACGTAAAAATCGAACATCAGACCACCTCCTAACATTACGAACTCTTATAGACAAGTACGTACACTGTCACGGTGAGAAAGTATACGCTTGTTTTGTTGACGTTAGAAAAGCCTTTGACTCAGTCTGGCATGACGGACTTTTATATAAATTATTACAAATCGGTGTAGGGGGATGTCTCTATAAGTTAATCCAAAACCTATATTCAAACTGTTCGTGTGCATTGAAAATAGGTACGAGTCGAACAAAATCTTTTAGCTATGCACGAGGCGTACGCCAGGGCTGTATTTTAAGCCCCTTACTTTTCAATTTATACGTTAATGACTTACCGTCCGCATTTCAAAATACTTTATCTGACCTTATCATCCTTCCAAATCGTACCAAATTAAATTCGCTTTTATCTGCTGATGATTTAATTATTATATCACGATCTAAAATAGGATTACAGAACTGTCTCAACACATTATCCTTTTTTTGCAACTCTTGGATGTTAGATATAAATTCCAAAAAGAACAAAGTTATGGTCTTTCAAAAACGAGCGAAGAAAAACTTCAATCTAGAATTCCATATAGGTAAAGAAACCATTGATATTGTCCATGAATATACATATTTAGGAACTCGTTTCTCCTCAACCGGTAATTTTAATATCTCACTCGAACACTTGAAAGAGAAAGCTCTTCATGCTCTTTTTAGTTTAAGAAAACACACAAACTTTAGCAAATTAAAACCTTCTCTCGCTTGCAAAATATTTGAAACGATGATTTCCCCAATATTATCATATAATAGCGAAATTTGGGGTGTATATGTAAAACATGATTTTAAAAAGCTTGGGACAATACCCCAATTGAAAAAACCCACTTGAAATTTTGCAAGCGTTACCTAGAATTAAGCAATAAAGCTTCAAATCTTGCAAGTAGAAGTGAATTAGGACGGTTGGCATTAATTATTAATATTTATAAAAACATCCTTTATTACATATTGTATCTTCTACGTAAAAACGAGGATACTATCGTTAAACAAGCTTTTCGTACTTCGCTAGAACTTCACTGTAATGGTAAAAATAGCTTTTACCATAATCTTATGAAAATATCTGAATATTATGACCTCCCTGATTTTGATCCTAATAATTTAAGCGAAGCTAAGATCAAACACTATATAGATATAATAAAACAAAAATATATTACATATTGGCAACATACAATCCATCATTCTAAGAAACTACAATTTTACAGCTTATTTAAACATGATTATAAAATTTCAAGTTATCTAGACTTAATTAGAAATTCTGCTAATAGGAAAGATTTAGTGAAAATTCGTATAAGTAACCACAAACTCATGATTGAAACTGGAAGATATAATCAAACTTCCCGCAACGATAGATTCTGCCCTATTTGTAACTCTGGTATAATTGAAGACGAATTTCATTTTCTCTTCCATTGTCCAAAATACTCAATCCCAAGGGAGAAATTCTACAATCAAATCCAACAAAATTTTGTCGACTTTAATCAGCTATCTTACACAGAATTAATAATTAAATTGATGAATTCACAGAATTTTTCCGTAAATTCACATTTGTTGAAATTTGTCTCATTATGTAATGATTTACGTAATAATTTGTTATCAAATCATGCTGATGACACTTGATTGACTACAGTTATTATTGCATTGCATTATCATTGTTATGATTTGTTTGTTTGTTTGTTTTCTTATTTTTTATGTTAAGGCTTTTGCAATACTGTAACTACATAATTATAGTCAAGCAAATAAAGCTTATGTTGTTGTTGTTGTTACAGGAGATTTACAAGAGGTAACAGGGGGTTACCAGCGGTTACAGGGTGTTACAAAGGGTTACAAGTGGTTACAGAAGGTTACAAGGGGTCACAAGGGGTGACGGGGGGTTATAAGCACAGGCGTACGGGCAATTTTTTGCCAGGGGGGGCGGTAATCCATTTGCCCAAAAAATTCTTCCAAGTTGCCCAAATTTTTACAAAACAGTCGAAAGGAAACTAGGGCCATGCGGCAAAATAGGCCGTACTGGCATATGAAAGTGGCTCGATACAGTTTTTCAGGGTCAATACCTGCCAAGTTTGAGCATAAACTAGCTTCGTCGCCACAAACAAGCATTTGGAAAAAATTGCCACCACAGTTGTATTAGATAAAGAGGGAAATTTGTCATGATCAGGATTGCAATGACATCGGAGCTGTCATAGCAACGAAATGACGCCATTACCTTATTCTACTTGGTGCAATATTTCTCACTGGGAACTGTTCTTATAAAATCGTTCAGGGGAGCTCTTTCCTCCACTAGTCGCCTCGATGTTCGTGAAGTTAAAACGGAACTGTAAGAGCGTTATCGACATATTTTGGGACGAAGTTTTTATTGTTAGAAATAAGGTAAAAAAGGAAAATCTTGATGTTTAGTCGCAATCTGAAGAAAACGAAACCCTTTTAACATGCAATTTCACCTCATAGTAGTTTCAATCTTTTTAAAAACGTTTGTGGAAGGTCATGGAGATAGCTCCTGCCAATTGCTATAAAGAAGGATTTGATAAGCGCTCGATCTTGTTAGGGGTTTTGTAAACATTTCGGTCTACTTAAACAAATTAATGAATAATTTTTAAACCGCTCGATAGATTTTTTTAAAAAAATTATGATTCTTCTCGTAATTCAAACTGTAAATTGTAAATTGTAAATATCTTATTATCCACTCCCCTCAGGGCTTTTCAGGGATAATTTACAACACTGGTTGGGGGACTTTGACAGACTGCTTAAGGTGCAGTTTACAAGTACTGAAGGAATGAGTGATTATGCCCCCATACATGAGTGTGAAAGTGAGATAGACCACTACACCGGGCACTACGTGCCCTACTCTTTACGAAGAGTGTGTGGGTTCTTTAACGTCCCACAGATTTATTACATGTGCAAGGGCTTGTCAGACGGGGCCTACGGTTTATCGTCCTTATCCGAGAAGACTAGAAAGTCTAACCATTTGCAGATGTTATTACAAAGACAGCACTTTCTCCTCAGTTATTTAAAGACCCTGAGTGTTGGTCCGGCCGGGATTTGAACCTACGGCCTCCCGCTCAGCAGACTGGCGCTCTCCCAGCTGAGCTAACCGAGAATTAGTCAGCCACTTCTTCACTTTCAGACCCATTGCTGATGCGTGTTCTGCCACACACTGTTCTAGGAGCGGAGGTGATTCTAGAAAGTTATGCGGAAGTTTATTCTAATCAATCCACGACTGGAAATAGCCTATTCTAGCTAGTGCAGTGAAGTACAGTGCCCAACAATAAAAAAAATCAGCATATGATACCCTTCCCTTATAACCAGAAACTCATCACGTGCTAGACAACCACTGTCTCGTGTGAACGTAACTGAATTATTACTCCGACTTCTGGTTAGAATAGGAAATATTTATCTCTTCAAAATAATAATAAAAATAAAAAACATGGAAACGTCTTTAAAAACTGGCTTTGCCCAAATTTTCTCGTGCTGCCCAAAAAATCTGAGTTGCCCAAACTTTGGGGGGGCTGCAGCCCCCCTCGCCCCCCCGGCCCGTACGCCTATGGCAATAAGGGGTTACCGAAGGCTACGAGGGGTTACAGGGGGTTACAAGGCGTTACAGGGGGTTCAACCGGTTCCAAGCGGTTACAAGGAGTTACAGGGGTTTACATTGGGTTACAAGGGGTTACAGAAGGCTACGAGGGGTTACAGGCGATTACAAAGGGGTTACAGGGGGTTACAGGGGGTTACAAGGGGTTACAGTGGTTTACAGAAGGTTACAAGCTTCCACTGGGGGTTACAAAGGGTTACAGGGGGGTTCCAAGGGGTTACACGAAGTTACAAGGGGTTACAGGGGTTTACAAAGGGTTTCAGGGGGATTGCAAGGGGTTCAAAGGGGTTACAGGAAGTTAAAGGGGGTTACAGGGGGTTACAAGAGGTAACAAGGGGTTACAAGGGGTTATAGCGGGTTACAAAGGGTTACAGGAGGTTACAAGTGGTCACAAGAAGTTACAAGAGGTTTCAAGGGGTTACAGAGGTTACAGGGGGTTACAAGGGGTTACAGGAAGTTACAACGGGTTACAGGGAGTTACAAAGGGTTAAAGGGGGTTGCAAAGGGTTACAGAGGGTTACAACTGATTAAAAGGGGTTACAGGGGGTTACAAAAGGTTACAAGGGGTTACAGAGGGTTACAAAGGGTTACAGAAGGTTAGAAAGGGTTACAGGTGGTTACCGGGGGTTACAAGGGGTTACAGGGCTACAGGGGGTTACAAGGGGTTACAGGGAATTACAGGGGATGACACGGGATTACAAAGGGTCCTACGGGGTTACAGGGGTTACAGGGTTTACAGGGGATTACAAGAAATTACAGGGGGTTACAAGGGGTAACAAAGGGTTACGGGGGGTTACAAGGAGTTAAAGGGGGTTACAAAGGGTTACAGGAGGTTACAAGTGGTAACAGGGGGTTACAGGGGGTTACAGGGGGTTACAAGGGGTTACAGGGGGTTACAACGGGTTACAAAAGGTTACAGGGGCTTACAGGGGGTTACAAGGGGTTACAGAGGGTTACAAGTGATTAAAAGGGGTTACAGGGGGTTACAAGGGAGTTACAACGGTTTATAGGGGGTTACAAGGCGTTACAAGGAGTTAGAGGGGGTTACAAGGGGTTACATGGGGTTACAGGAGGTTACGACGGGTAACAGGGGGTTTCAAGGGGATACAGAAGGCTACGAGAGGTTACGTGGTGTTACAAGGGGTTACAAAAGGTTACAAGGAATTACAGGGGTTTACAGCCGGTTACAAGTGGTTACAGAGAGTTACAGGGGGTTACGAAGGATTACAGGGGGTTACAGGGGGTTAGAAGGGGTTACGGGGACTTACAGGGGGTTAGGAGGGGTTAGAGGTGGTTACTAAGGGTTGCAGTGGGTTACACGAGGTTACAGGCGGTTACAGGGGGTTATAGAGGGTTACAGGGGGTTACAAGGCGTTACTGGAGGTTACAAGTGATTACAAGGGGTTACAGGGGGTTACAAGGGGTTACAAGAGATAACAAGAGGTTACAGGGGGTTACAATGGGTAAGAGGAAGTTACAACGGGTTACAAAGGGTTACAGGGGTTTACAAGTGATTAAAAGGGGTTACAGGGGGTTACAAAAGGTTACAAGGGGTTACAGGGGGTTACAAGGGGTTACAGAAGGTTACAAGGGGTTACTGGGGGTTACAAGCGGTTCCAAGGGGTTACAAGGAGTTACAGGGGTTTACATTGGGTTACAAGGGGTTACAGAAGGCTACGAGGGGCTACAGGGGATTACAAGGGGTTACAGGGGGTTACAAGGGGTTAGAAGGGGTTACAGGGGATTACAGGGGGTTGCAAGCTGTTACAGGGGGTTACAAGAGGTAACAAGGGGTTGGCACCAAGTCTGCATTACGTTTGGCTTAACATCTGTAGTTATCATCACATGAAGACAAGTAAATAAAGTAGAGAGCATTTGTGTACAATGAACTTGTGTCCTCCTTATAAATAATATAATATTGAGCATCTTTATTTGCCCATATATTTTCTATTGGTATGACTCATAGAATGTCTTACAACTGGATTGAAACTGAAAATGGCATATTTGTGATTACAAAGCCTGATGCAGTCAATAGATTTTAAAAGCTTCAGTCACTATTTGTTTAATGATTGTGTCAGTATGTACAAACACATGTCATCGCATATTTTTTGGATTATAAAAACTCTTCAAAATGTGAAATTCATACATGTTTACAAATCTCCTGTAATCAGGGCTGGGGCAACATAGCTTGAGACTCCTTTCCTTTCTCCTCACCCCAATTTTATAATTTAAATATGGTGTCATCGGTCTCATCATACTCACAGTCAACTCTGTTATGCAGACACTGAGAATTTAATGTCAAGTTTGTCCCAAAAATGCTTCCTTTTCAGCTTATCAGAAGTGGCTGTACCTGTTTCGGTCAGTGAAATGAACTTTGGCGCCCTCTAAGTGAAAATATTGAGCATGAAAATGTAGGTTTTTCGCGTCCGCCATTACAAATTTATGTTCCAGTGACAAAGCCATTGTTCTCTGATTGTGACGTCATTTTCTGAACACGTCAAGAAAAGCAAACAAAACAGCGAGCAGTGAGCGAGCGATTCTGAAAGCTTCGCTCGTCTTCGCTCGATTCTGGAATTGTAAGTAATGGTAACAGGACTGAGTGGAGTCCAATTCGGTCTGTAATCATACGAGTGATTAACAAAATCGGACGACCGCATAGCGAGAGTCCGATTTGTTTAATCACGAGTATGATTACAGACCGAATTGGACGACACGAAGTTCTGTTACCAATTAATCATAACTTTAACAAAACTTGTGATATATAGGGCTCTTTTTAAATCAAAACACTAGAAATTCCAAGATTTTTTCGCTAGCAAGGAAAAAAAGCCATTTAAGCGCGCGCGTGATGACGCGTACTGTCCTATTAAACTGTCCTATTAAGGCTGAAATCAGGGCAGTTGAGAACCAATCAGATTTGAGGATTTTGTTATAGTTATGATTAATAATGGTAATTGAACTGAGTGGAGTGCAATTTGGTCTGAAATCATACGCGTGATTTCAAAATCGAACGAGCGCGCAGCGCGAGTTCGATTTCAAATCACAAGTATGATTTCAGACCAAAATTGCACGACACGAAGTTCAATTACCACTTTATTACATCCATGTTGAAATCGCAGAATTTAGTCAGTACTAATATTTTATTGATCGAGTAGCCGGTTCGTTAAAAAGCCGAAACAAAAAGGGTTTTACATCTCATTTTGTATTCGAAACAGAAATGATGCAATATAGAACAAAAATGGTGCCATTTAAAACAGAAATGATGCGATTTAGAACATGAATGACGCGATTTGGAACAGATGCAATTTAGAGCAAAAAATGGTGCAATTTAGGAATAAATCACACCGCTGAGAGCCAATCAGATTGCACGGATAGCCAGTGATTTCAAAGTGGATGTAATAAAGGAGGAAATCATCAATTACGATCACTCTGTAGAACCACCACCGACGGAATATGAGAAAGTGAAATACTAAGAGCAGGTAGCCTCAGAGAAGGAAGAAATACACACTTCACCAAGTCGTACTTTATGCAGTTTGTGCTGAGGGAGATTCAGACTACTGGTAGGTGTATTTATATATACGTACTGGCTACAATAATAAAACACAGGTAAGACTATCGGGAGTCCGCACCAATTTCACCTGCCTTCTATAGCTAGCCACTCTCGAGTGCTCATTTATCCAAGTGTAGATAAAGTTTTGCTTTATAGCTCTTCAGGCACAGCGAATCAGAGTGGGAACAGTTTTCAGTTCAGCTAAGTTTCAGTTGTAAAGCATCCTGATCGTTGTCATGTGTTTTTTTTTGCCGTCTTAAACGAACTGCTGTCCTTTATTATTGAAAATTTAATTGTTACTTTAGTGTTGCGTATCTGAGCTGAGGATTTGATGAGATCAAATGTTAAGTTCTCTTTGTCAGAAAAGTTAATGTACTCATTTTCAATATAAATAGATAGGGGATCGCTCGCTCTTGATATCAATTTTAATAATTTTCTGTGCTGACATTAAAGACACTGACTGTCATATTCTTTGTAGCCCTTGTTTTTTTGAGAAGGCTGTGTCTGCCTATGCCTTCCCTATCGATTGACTGCAGATCATTATTGCCACTAATAAAAATTCAGAGATATCACCTCATCCAACTATTGTCAATGATATTCCCTTGTATTCCCATAATTTTTATAGATCACTTTATGACGTTGTATGTGACGTTTTTTTTTTATTATTATTCAAACCCAGGTGTGCATATTTTTGGATGCTCCCTTTACTGGGACCAGCTTTGAAGCTATATATATACAGTGGAACGGTTAATACAGACATGTTATGATGTCTGTATTACTGTATCTGGGTGTCCGTATTATTTGGGTGCCCATATCAAGTTAGCTCTCTGGAGAAAGGTCACAGATACATGATTTATTTGATATATAGCATGAAGCAACAAGGAGGAAGAAGGGTGGGAAGAATGACTGTAGCAAAAAGCCAAGGATGTGAAACTTGTCGAGTAGGAGGCAGAAAATTTATCAAAGGACTACAAACAGGGAAAGAAAGAAAGATGTATCAAAATCAAATGTGTCATGCTATTTGGCTGCAGATGTTTTGGTAATAAAATCTTATTAACCTGTGAACTTAGTACAATGTCTACAATTGGCACATGATTGTGACAAGAAAAATAGAAAGTGCCTGGGGTAACCAGTGTCTGTAAAGCTGGATTAAGAATATATAGGAATTTCTGACTTGAAACACAGAAAAGTGGTTGTTGCACATTAACTGCTGTGCGTACTGAGCCAGTTAATTTTAAAGAAAAAATGCTAGCTTTTCCCCAGGACAAACAAAACTGCCTGTTATATATGGGTGTCCAGTTAAGTGGGTGTCTGTAGATCATAGAGTAGGTTATCACTGCATTAATAAATTATTATTTGCAACTAACTTTGTGTATTGAAAAACTGAATGGTTCAGTACATCACTAGGTTGCACGATTCTGCTGATAACACAGTGTGCCATGAATTAACTTGCCTCTAGGAAGAAGTGTTACCCAGTTGATTGTGCTCTGTGGGTTTTCTTGCTGGTTTTTTCCAGTGTAAAATATTATTAGAAACTAGAATTTTAAGAGTTAAAACCCCTAACAGGGCCTGGGGAGCAGTTTTTAAAGTGCAGGGGCCGGTGACCACCTACTTTGATGTGCGGGGGGGTGGGGAAAGCAAATTTGGCTGTTCTCTCTTTGTGGCTGTTTAGAACTATCAGATTACTGAACCTTTCCTGAGTCATTGTTGAGCAGATTCATGTTCATAAATTTTAAGCCGCTGAAAAGTACCTTTCTCCTGCTGAGCGTGATTACACATGCTGGATCCACCACTAGGAAGTTTGCAGATCATGATATTACACTGTAGGTTCCTGTAATGCTTTCATCTTGTCTAGTATGTCATTGAAATGTGTCAGAGACCACATTATCAGCTGAAATAATTCGTTTTAAGAAACCATAGTTCGTAGAGTAGTCTTCAGATTTAATTGAGAACCTTCATCAAAAAAGACTATTCCGCATCGTTGCAAATGCTACATAGCCTTGCTGGTTTGAAAATGCAGAAATCTAGGACTAAGTGCAGGTTTGTTAAGATAGGCGTTTTGAGGCTTACTACGCATCAGACTGATGGGATCAAAACGGACCAATAATAAATTTAGATGCTGGAAGATTCTTATTCCAACAAAGATACTATTCATATAAAAATGCATATTATGATGGCACCTCTAGAAAGTCCTCAGTCTAACAAACTATTTTTTTGGACTCCACTAATAGTAAAATATAAGGCAAAAAGAAAAAGAATGTTGATATAAGTTAACAAACCTCATTATAATGAACATATTTTGCCAGTCCCTTGGCCCTTCATTATGTCAAGGTTCCACTTTACTTAATTTTATTTATTTTTCAAAAAGTCGGGCAGCCCCTTTGCCCTGCGTGGGCCCTTCCCTAGCTTGGCTCAGGCTATATAATACCCCCAAAATAGACTATGCTAAATGAGGCAACAAAGAACAATAACATTGCAACCTTTAAACAGTATTACAGCCCTTGGTTTGTTTAATGTAATCACTGGTATGCCTAAAAAATAATGGATTTCTATATTGCACATGGTACGTAAGACCAAAACTTGTCCTCCAGGTTCTTAGCTGGGGCCTCACATTTATCTTGTGATCAACAAGTTTGCAGATCAATTGTCAGGCTAGGGTGGACAGTGCCTTTGTATGCGGGAAGGGGCCATGAAGCTCCTCATTTATAGGAATAACATTAGTCTACCCCATATTAAAAGATACACCAAGGTTTTTTGAAGTAGCAGGGCTGTGCTCTAAGAAAAATTGAAAGGAGCCCAGTGCTCCGGACCCATGAAATCCTGGGTGCCCAGCACATGATTTGTACGAAAAAATTTCCTAGTTGCCCCAGAACAATAGTTAAGCACCATGGGCCAACTGGGTGCTGGTAGAGCACAACCTTCAGTAGTGAAACATAAAGCAGCAGTGATGAGCAGGGGCCATGAAACATGTTCACAACCCTCAGTTGCAGTAAATATTTCAGTGACCAAGCCTTGGTGAGTATTCATTTTTAACTTGCAATCTGTCAGTCACATCACTTCACTGATTCAGTGCATGAGTGCCACTGTGTTGGAGTTTACATCTCAAATTATGATATACATGTACTATAATTCCCCGGGGATATCTAGGCAAACTAACAACCAATAAAATAGGACACACCATTTGTTTGGCATAAAGAGAGATTTATTTCAAGTAAAGCGAAAAACCGATAAAACACCCGAGGAAATAAAGCTCTCTGCCCACCATCGGGGTGCGAGGGATGGGTAAAGGAAATGTACAAACGGATCAAGAACACGTTCGAGCAGAAACTTGCAAGATGATAATTCGAGATAAGTGTACAATACGCCTGCAGCGCAGGTTAAACTACATGTAACAATAAATCACGTGCTGAACATGCAGCGAGATCAATAAAGCTATTACGCAGTGCTGATGAGTGATAAATGACAAAACCCACGAACTGATCTACGATGTGGGGAATTAATAATTTTGAAGCGTCCTCCAAAATAAACAAATTACCCGGGGATATCTAAGCAAACTAACAACCAATAAAATAGGACACACCATTTGTTTGGCATAAAGAGAGATTTATTTCAAGTAAAGCAAAAAACCGATAAAACACCCGAAGAAATAAAGCTCTCTGCCCACCAAAACAAGCGCAAACAAAATGGTGTGTCCGGCGGAAAAGTACATAACACAACGAATTAAGAAAACAGAAACGAAGAACTAACGCGTTTAGCTACTCGTAACTTAGCCGGCAAGGAGAACTCTAGATAACTTTTATAGGCGTCGGAGGACCAGTCCCCGAAAACTTGAATGAGTTCTCCAGGAACTTCACACTGAAAAGCCCAATTCGTCCCTCCCCTGCGAAAAGAATGTCCACGATACGTGTGCGCGTGGGGAATGGCTGCCGAAAATAAACGCTCACGAAAGACCTGGACGAACTGCCGCTTAATAACCGGGGAAAGAGAGCCGTCCGGAGATGAGAGAACAAATGCGGGTGACATGGGCGATGCCAGAGTGAGAGCACACATTCTGTGAAACATCTTAACGGGACACAAGGGCGAATTGGGCATAGCAACTAAAGGCAAAAGCAAATGACGTTTACCAGTCTGATTAGTTTTAGACCACTTGAAAGCGACAGTGAGACCATGGGGGGCTGAAACGATATCCCCTCTAGACAAATGCTTACGACAATCAAAAGATCGCGTAGAAAGAGGAACGATGTTAGAAATACGTGCCATAAGGAAAAAGGCAAACAAAAAGCCACACGAAAAGGTGATATACTCTGGGGAAGAATCGACACTACGAGACAACTGAATCAACGAAAACAGAATGGAGGGCGTGACAGGAGGCGCGCGCGTAGGGCAATGTAACGCCATCCTGTCAATACCACGAAGCGTAATTCTAATAGAAAATGTTCGAAGCGAGGGGAAATCATGACCCAAAGCGCTGTGTAAAAACTTGACCCCACTAAGATAATTCCGCACCGAGGCCGGCGTTAATTATCTACTTAAAAATTGAGAAAACAAACAAACGGTATCAACCGTGGCTGGTAGAAAATCGAACGAAAAATATAAACAAAACAATAAATATGTCCGCCACTGCGTGAGGTGGTTCTTATGTGTCCCTGCCGCAAAGGCGGCCTTGCGAGTGACCTTTAAATCTCGCCGCAGTTCTCGTAGTTCACGATCTATCAATAAAGAAGAAGTAAGAAAGGCTAATTAATAATCATAAACTGTGAAGACATCAGGAGGCACAGGGACTGGACTCAAACGTGAGAACACGGGAAGGAGCTTGAAACGTGCCTCAAAATTAACTACTGTCAATATGCCAACGAGACAATAAATCTGCGGCGCGATTCTCTTCACCAGGGAGATGGACTGCGCGCAGTTCAAAGTCATGAGAGGCTGCGAGGTACCAGATTTCACGCGAAATGGCGGCTAGCGACTGATCCTTCACTCTTCCTGAAGTGAGTGCAGAAACCACGGCAGCGTTATCGCAAAAGACTTGAATGCGGCAACCGGCCCACAGGTGACCCCACAAGCGTAGAGCAACCAGGATAGCGAGCGCTTCCAAAAGGTGAATCTCTGAAAACCGAGCAAGAACGTCGGCGGGGAACTGAACGTGAAAATACTGAGACTGTGTCAAGCCACCACATCCCGATAAGCATGCGTCAGTGGAGAACACGGCGTTGGGAGCAGTCCAGACCAGCGAGGAAATGATTGAAACGCCGTTATAGGTCCGCATGAAGCGAAGCCACCACGCAATGTCCCTGCGAAACTCTGTGGAAAGACGAGGCGATGACCATTCTGTCTAAGTGTTCGTAACAAGGCTAAAATGCGAGACAGAAAGAGTCTACTCTGTCGAATGCATTTGGAAATAAAGGAAAGCTTACCGACCAGAGACTGTAGCTCTGACTTCGTAGCGGATTTCTTAGTAGACCATGAAACGAGGAGAGTCTCCATTTCCGTCAAACGTGTTGGTGTGACGGAAAGTGTCATTTGTACAGTGTCAAATTGCACCCCTAAACAAGTTTGAATCGTAGCAGGCGGACAAGCTTTGCTAAGAGATTCTTCAAGACCAAGTTCGGCAAGAAGGTGACCACAATAATCGTAAGCCTGCCAGGCAATGTCCGGAGTGGCCACACCGATAAAATCGTCTAAATAACTAAGGGGGTGATGTCCCGCCATTTCACAAATGTAACACACTGCGTTCGTAATGCGTTGACACGCCATTGCAGCCGATCGGAGACTAAAACTGTTTGTAAACTGTCGCATACGGACACACACGAACTAACTGGAACTGTTGAACATGGAAAACGAGAAGAAGAAGGAACCAAACTTGAACATGGGAAAATTGTCTGATCAGAGGGCACTCGAGAAGCTCCCGCAAGTCAAACGTTGGAAGGGCCAACATGACTAGAGGTAGGTGGCGGACTGACGGTAAAAGGACATTCTGCAGAATTCTCGCGGTGACGCTGTACATCCTGCTGTGTTAACCAGCACTTTGCGCAAATATGCTGAACCCATTTACGCTCATTCTTTATAAGGCCAAAATGATCCTTGGTGAAGGAACACTTGCCACTCTAGTAAGCTTTACAGAACTGAACAGCCGGCTTTGGTGTCGTGGCAGTAGAAGAGCGAGATTGATTGGAAGGACCATGCAGCAAACGACCTTCAAGATGAGAAAAGGAGTCGCCCCAACGTAATCGGCCACATTCAATTTCAAACAGAGCTGCCGCATGAAGAGAACGAACCAACGGCCAAGGAAACTGTGTCGGTAAATACATCAGGGTGGCGAAGTGCTCAATGCGCGCCGTCCGTTCCGGTGCACTCAGTTTCGGAAGGCGAAGGATCGACGTGTAGCCTGCGGCAAATTCCGCAAGAGTTAAATTATCGTAAGTGACTTCCTTGGATACGTACAGGAAGCTCAATTCGCTGTGCGGCCAAATTTGAGGGTGAAGAACTTTACTGGTTAATTTAGCCGTCTTCCCAGAACGTAGCTTCTTACCTCGTTTCGACCGTTCACGACGGTTATGATTGCCCTCCCCGTCATCTGCGGACTCATCCGAGTCACTAGACGAGTCGGAAAGGCCAAGCTTTTGAAGTTGAGCGTCAGCCCTGGCATTCAACCCTGGAATTTCACGGAGATCTTGCACGGACAAAGCGGGCACATTTGAAGGGGGCGGATCCTTTCAGCGCTGTCGAAGCAGAGCGTTCTGCTGTTGAAGAGAGGATAACTCGCTTTGAAGATCCCGCAGCTCGGAGTTTCGGAGTAATTGCTCGTTTTCGGCTTTGGCAGTCGCCAGAGCCCCTCGTAGCGACTCGAGTTCCAAAAAGACTGATCCATGTGAATCTACTTGTGATGTGGGAATCTGAACAATCGTGGACGGCGAGTTCAGAGCATCCGCTGAACGGGCATTCTCCAAAGTAGTATTTAAAGCAGTTGGGGAACGTCCTGCTTCTAACGCAGCGTAATCGACCCTGGGGATCGCACGACGATCACGTTGAGACATATTGAACTAAAGAAAATGTACTAAAGGAAATGTACAAACGGATCAAGAACACGTTCGAGCAGAAACTTGCAAGATGATAATTCGAGATAAGTGTACAATACGCCTGCAGCGCAGGTTAAACTACATGTAACAATAAATCACAATAAATGACAAAACCCACGAACTGATCTACGATGTGGGGAATTAATAATTTTGAAGCGTCCTTCAAAATAAACAAATTATCATTATAATTATTATAAGTATTCAATGCAAGATTGCAAAACTTTTTATTATTCGCTCAAAAGAATAACAATACACAACATTCAAGATAGGATCACAATTTTATTTTAAAGACCACAACAGTAAATGGTAATAATTCTTGCTGTATTTTACAAAATTGCAAAAACAGTCTTTGCAATAAACTTGTATAGGCTCTCTTGCTTTAGCTTGTGGTTTGAACTGACAATGTGTCTGTGCAGTTTAAATCAGGCTCTGAGTTTTGGGAAGACTAAAATTGAAAAAAGCATACCTTTTGTTTAGCGAGGGTTATGGCGACCAGAATGTTGGAAATACTAAGGAATTTACTGTATATTGAAAGATCATATCATTCAGATTGCACCATGATCCTGATAGATTTTAATATTTTATAATAAAAATTTACAAATAGAACTCAGTTTAAGGCTTTTTATAAAAGCTCAAAGGAATGTTTATAGTGGTAACAGAAAAAATGGTACTCTACAAGGGCAAGGTGTGTGAGAGTGTTTACAAAACTAGAGGGCTCTCTGTGATCTATTGCCCCAGGGCAAAACCTTTCTGAAAGTTTCCTAACAGTTTCGTAGTCGTAGCGTTCCAGTCGAAGAAATGTCTAAGAAAAAATTTATCTTCCATGACTTCGCCAGTAGTAAAAGCAAAAATCACCACCGGCGATATAAATAAACTTAACAATGAGCACTGGTGACATTCACTGCCAGTTTGCTAATTGTAAGCTTACCTCCATGCGCTCCCTCTTTATGCGAAGATTTCTTTCCGGATTCAAGATCTGTTGATTGATCTTTCTTCCATATGCTAGCAAACGATCCAAGTTTAATTTTCCGCCACTGGTTTGCGTTGAAAGCCCCGTAAAATAAGGCTAATGCAGCACTCTTCGAAGTTATCAAACTGAGAAAACAGCGAAACTGTCAGCTGGAAACAAACCTATTCGTCGAATCTCACATTCAGCTGGTCAGACTCGCGTGTAGCTCAATTCTATCGATTGAAGCGGTTGCTGTACACATACGGAGCCTAATGTAGTAAGATCGAAAGAGTTTTCCTAAACAAGAACGCATCGAAGTGGCAGGAAAGGGAACATTCTTGAGCAGGGTTCTTTGTAGAAAATTGTCACGCTGTGTGTACTGCGTTAAGTAAATGACGTCACAAAGCAAATTGCCTTGTGTTCTTGGTAACCAGGCCACAGGAACATAGCGTTGTAATGGCGGACGAAAATTAATGGTTTTTGAGCGCCAAAAAATACCACTTTCCTTAATTGTATGAAGCTATAATTTGCACACCATGTATTTCAAGTACTAAACTGCCATTATCTAGACTTAATTAGAAATTCAGCGAATAGGAAAGACTTAGTGAAAATTCGTATAAGTAACCACAAACTCATGATTGAAACTGGAAGATATAATCAAACTTCCCGCAACGAAACATTCTGCCCTATTTGTAACTCTGATATAATTGAAGACGAATTTCATTTTCGCTTCCATTGTCCAAAATATTCAATCCCAAGGGAGAAATTCTACAATCAAATCCAACAAAATTTTGTCGACTTTAATCAGCTATCTTACACACAATTAATAATTAAATTCATGAATTCACAGAATTTTTCCGTAAATTCACATTTGTTGAAATTTGTATCATTATGTAATGATTTACGTACTAATTTGTTATCAAATCATGCTAATGACACTTGATTGACTGTGATAATCAGTGCATTGCATTAACATTGTTATAAATTGTAACTTTATGTTAAAGCTTTTGCAATACTGTAACTACATAATTATAGTCATGCAAATAAAGCTTACCGTAAAATTCCGCAAATAAGCCCCGGGGCTTACATTTTTCAAAGGCCCCCTTTTGAGAGGCTTATTTATGGAGGGGCTTATATTTGGAGGGGCTTATCTACGGAGAGAAACTTGCATTTCAAAATCGATTGGGCTAGCCTTATAGTTGGAAGTAAATTTACCGTTTTTGCTTTGTATTTGAGAGAAATTTTCCAAGTACAAGCCCCCGGGGGGCTTATATTTGGAGGGGCGATTTAACGGAGGGTTTTTTGTGTTGCCGGTTTCGGGGGCTTAGATTTGGAGGGGCTTATTTTCGGAATTTTACGGTATGTTGTTGTTGTTATATTGATAGGTAGCAATCTTCAGTTCTAGCTGATCAATATTGTTAACCAAACTACTTGAGTTGGTGTAAAAGACAGATACATCTGACCTAGAATTTGCATACGCCATGTTGTTTCTCTCACTGTTAACTCTCAAATTCCGATAACCATTTTGTGGACCGGGATGGAGATGAATATCGCCGTGGCAGCAAATAAACTCGACGTTGAAAGTCGAAACATGGTTACTGTAATAAGGTAACCGGCCGTAGGTGTAACCCTTCTTTCATACTTTTTCTAACTTCTCCTTTAAAGTGATTCGTGTGAACCCAAAATTATTTTTCCTTAACTTAGGTCACTAAAAGGGATGTTTTGGGAAAAAAGTAAAAAAATTGATTTTTTGACGAGTGTCTTGCTATTCTCGAATTGCTCAGAAAATGGCTCTTAGGCTTAAAAGCCTCCACCTGGGTTGCACGTTGTACGATTGAAGTTAAAAGTCCTAAAGGGCCGAAATATTCCGGCTTTTAAGGAAAATAAATAAACGCTGACCGCTGACCTAAAAACGAACTTTTTTCCGCAAAGTATGTTTAACTTCAGGCATTTGTTTAAAGATTTTGATCTCATTTTTGTTTTCCACCGATGACATGTTGGCTTCCATGTTACTGACTCGCTGGTTGACCACTGTTAAAATATCGAGAAGGTGGTCATAAACCGCATGTTCACGGAATGCCTCAACTAGACCGCGAACAAAGTAGCTTCCTAGAGCCTCATGCCTGTACGACACATACCCATCGACTGTGGAATATGCATACAGGAAATCTGCATGTGTGGGTACTACTCTGGGTATAGGTTTCAACTCAGCTTGCTTGGGACTAAGCTGTTCGTAAGATGAAATACCGGTTTCAGTGGCAACAGGCACCCCCTGGTCTTCTTTATCACCTCTGCACGCCTGGATGAAAAACAGCTTCGGCTTACCGCTTAGCGTATGGCAATCGCTAAACAAATCCTGAAGAGTCTGAATAGGTATCGTGTTACCGTCAGAACAGAACACCTCACCACTTTTGCCATGGCTCATGAGCCACAGCATAAAACAATCATAAGCACTGTGATCCCCGCGAGCAACATCACCAAGTTCGTTCAAGAGTTCAAATCTTGAAAGGTTCTCTTTAGTTCGTACTGAAAAATGGAGAGCAGTAAACAATGCTTCAACTTGACGAACATCTTCTTGCGACCCGTGACGAGGTGACTGTTGTCCATGTACAGGATGATGAGCAAAAGATGCGTTATTAATGATCAGCGTTATTCCTCTTGGGCGAGCTGTCATGTTGTAAACATCGTGCGTACCAGGGTGATAACCTGGACGGACAACTGTGCGGGGAAAAAAAAAGAGAGTTAAAACGATTATGATGTCTCTGCTGTCTATTCCTGACCTGACTGTAAGATAGATGTGTTAACAAAAACTGCACTGCCTTGGACTGTGGCAATTAGCGATAAAAATTAAAGGAACGATGTCCAACCGGCCATTTTAAAGAGAATGGTAAAATGTTAGCGTACCTATTCATAAGGATGATACAACTGCGAGTTGAACATCGAGATAAAGACGTAAAAAAAAGTAAAATATTAACAAAGAAGAGAATAAGCGTCCCGTTATATATGGCGTGTGATCCCCGCCAAAATTCAAGCTACCTATGATCAGGATATCGCTAAATTGTGGCCTGTAAATTTCTCATTTCCCCAGCAAACTTTGTCCTGTTTTATCAAATCCGACGACACCAAATTCTATTCCGTGATTCTAATTTCGATAACACCAAATTGGATGTCTCGGCATCAACTTCTGTCAGACTAAATCCTATCCCGTGTTCCCAAATTCGTTTGCACCAAATCCCACGCCGTGCGCCAATTTCGATAACGCTAAATTCGATGCCTCAGACATCAAATTCGGTCCAGAGTATTGTTGGAGGGAGAGAGAGAGAGAGAGAGAAAGAAGGGGGGAGGTGGGGGAATGAGCGAGCTGTCGGCCTTAGGTTTGTTAGTCAGATGACTACTTCGAAACACTGAATACGACCGCCCTGTTATTACGACCAACGACCACTTTTAGTCTCCAGTCGTTGTTTTCCCTCTAACACGACCCGACGGTCGGATGCCTGTTCCAAAAATTTCTATGATTTAGCACAAGTACATGCTTGTGTCTGGTTGGTAAGTGAGGTTACTATGAAGTAAATAATATATAGATTTAGCCAGGGCTAAAAGCGAGGCTCCCATTTATAAATGTATAATTTAAATCAAACAATAAACTTGTATTCCATTTGTGGTGAAGTATTTTGAAAGTTATTTTTAAGACGGATCTATCTTAACTTCTAAGTTTAGTTTTTGTTTCATTAAGCCATGTTTTTGTCCACGTACTGTTTTCCTGTTTTGATCTTTTGTTTTTACTTGTACTTGAATTCATGCTCAGCTCGCGAATTTACTTATTGCCATATTGGGAATGTTATTCGCTTGGCATTGTCAGATGTTAGTTTTTTTACCGGTGGTCGTGTTTGTGGTGTAGAGCTGACCTTCGTTCTTTGGTACTTATCAGTTGCGGCTGAGCGTAGGCTAACCTATTCCCTAAGAAGAAGACGCCCGAAGGCGTTTACGCGGGATGTGTTGGTGTAAGAAAGAATTACCGTTACGTTGAATGGCAATGGAAAGTTGAGTAGTGTATGCAACAAATGTGTGCAGGAGAGACGGAAATGTTCTGTTAAGGACTAACACACTAGAAGATGAGTTACACACAAGGGTTCCTTTGCTACTCAAAACAAAGCTTACATCAATATTACCACCATATATGTTAGGACTATGGGATAGTTGACTAAAATTTGCACTCCTTTACTGATGTCCTCAAAAAATGCACTTCCACATTCAACAATAACATGTAATGTATCATACTTCCAATAACTACAGGGCTGCAAGGCTGTACTCTAGGGAAGATTTCAGAGAGCCCTTCGGGCTTCCCAAGCATTTTTAGCTGGGGTGCCCGGGCCTCCAAGTTGGTCTCCCAAATTAATAAATCAATGAGCTGTTAGTTAATTATTAAACATAGGCACGTTCAACGTGTATGAGCTATTTTGAATGCTTCAGTGTAACTATAATACTTCTGTGTAACCTTACCAAGAGTGATGAATCTACCTTTTTCATCCTAAATGTAGATTTGGTTTTTGTGCGAAATTGGGTATTGCGCTACATAAATGAAAACGCGAAACGCTCAGCTGAGTCGATCCTCAACCTATGTATTCACTTTCCTCTGTCTTTCCCAGTTACATCTGGTGCAAGTTAAACAAATTCCTAAAGTAAAATAAATTTCTACTCACCAAACGTTGATTAGAAGGAAAACTCTAAGGTTTCCTCGGAGTTTCTTAAGCCAAAATGTGACTCATCGAATACTGAATAGTTACGAAATACCAGGATTTTTATCATTGAGGTAGATGGTTGCGTCATCATAATTCACGAGGTTTTCACGTGCGATTCTACTCAGTGAAACAGTCTTTAACTCCGACACCTTATTTCTTCATGTTTTAAAAGCTATTGCTTCTTAAAAGACAAGAATCATACGTCCAAGTTACTATTACTATTGTGAAAAGCCAATCTGCATGAGATGTACAGTCACACAGCTGGCACGTGGAAGTGTTGGACTTTGTCCCCTTTCGTGGTTCGTACGTGAAGGAATTCGAGTTATCATACAATAAACTAGTAAACAGAATCATAAAAATAACTCTTGCACACAATTTGCACGTGAAGATGTTGGTCTTTGGTTCTTTTACAATTCGTACGTTAAAAAAAAGGCAAATTGTTTACTACCAAATTTTCTCAAGCGATTTTAAGAAATCACCTCGGCTTCATTACAGCATCTGCAATTAAATTATGTTTCATGCAACGTCAAGGTTGATAACCTAACATTTATTAACATTTGTGAGACAGTCTTTACCTCCGACAACGTATTTCTTCATGTTTTAAAAGCTATTGCTTCTTAAACGACAAGAGCCTTTTTTAGGGCATTGGTTACTAAACGAAACAGGTCTTTATACGTTCAAGTCACTATTACTATTGTGAAAAGCCAGTCTGCATGAGATGTACAGTCACACAGATGGCACGTGAAAGTGTTGAACTTTGCCCCCTTCCGTGGTTCGTACGTGAGGGAATTCGAGTTATCACAGTAATCGAGTAAACAGAATTATAAAAATAACTCATGCACAAGATTTGCATGTGAAGATGTTGGTCTTTGGCCCTTTTACAATTCGTACTTAAAAAAAACGCAAATTGTTTACTACAAAATTTTCTCAAGCGATTTTAAGAAATCACCTCGGCCTTATTACAACATCTGCAATTAAATTATGTTTCATGCAACGTCAAGGTTGATAGCCTAACATTTATTAACTTCCAAGAAAATTATCAAACTGACGAAATGTATTTCTGCTCATATCATGTTACTCCACTCAATAAAGCAGTACCTAATTATTGTGTCAACTAGCTTCTTCCAATTTTATTCCCTAACGCTACTGTTTCTACTTCAGTTTATACGCATCTTTACTAAATAAAATACGTTTCAATAACTACAATGCTTAGTATGCAGGAAGGATGTATCATGTTGTTCACTTATTATTCCTTTTTGTTGTTGTTTTGCCGGAACGAAAAAGGTCTGTTGAACTTTGTAAGCGAGAGAATAATATTTCTACAGCTTGTTTACAGGATTAACAATACTCGGTACAGCTTTTAAAAAAATAAGCTGCTTTTCAAACTTCTAAAACCACATTTTATAGGCCGCATACTTTCGAATTAAAGTCCATATCTAAATATCAATTATTGCTTCACTGGAAGAGCTTTGAAAATATATGATCGTTTATACTCTACCTTGAAGCAGGTGAAACACAACTCATAAATACGCGCGTGGTACCGTTCGCGATGGCCGAATTCGGTCAGAAATGTCTTGAAGTAGCATCCACACTAAAATATGAACCCTTAAACAGCTGTATCACTGTACACAGCGTTTGAATCATGAAGATATTTAATATAATGTTTCCAAACACCTGTAGTCGTAATAAAAGACGAACAAATTGTAAAGAATCAAGATAGCGGTCTTAAAGTGCCCTTGTTCGACCTTTAGCAATGTGATTTTTAAGATGCCAAGATCTCATTGGTTCCTTAGCATCAACTCATAGTACCTTCAACCTTATTGGCTCTTGCAACAAACATCCGAACATACAAAGTTACAAAGATACAAAGTTACAAAGATACAAAGCCACAAAGATACATACGCTCACACCACTGACATATGAGCTATTTTTTCAAAATGGCTCAAAAATTAAAAAAATTATTTTCTAACCAAGTCAGGCAGAAGTTTGTGAATATTTTTTTCATACAAAATCACATCCCTTTGACCTCCTGAGCGTGCGAAAAAAAACCCGCATGTTGTCATATGAAAGTAAGTTTTCGTGCCATGAGAAACATAGGCAACAACGCCGAATACTTCATGTATTTTAAATTGAAAAGTAAGATTCTGGTCTGTTTATGTACTTTTTATAAAAAAGAAAATTGGGGTAAAAAATAAGGGCACTATTCTTTTTACTAATCATTTTGATTTAGGTTGAAAAGAAAATTTACTTATTAAGATTGACTGGGATCCCGTGGAGCTTTACAGGAGAACTGTTATGATTTCAACGAAACCACGGTGCCCCGCGGGGGGTTACGTGGGGTACTTTTTGCTGGGTATGTGCCGCTGGCCTCTCAGAGCCCCTAGACCCCATATTAGTCACTCTTGGGCAAATATGTAATTTTTGCGATCCCAACTTAGTCACTTTCTATTTATCTACCTTATCAATCCTTTAAATAGGTCATCAAAAAATGAATTGAGCTATTTTTTTAATAAATTGAATGAAGAACACTTTACTTTTCACCTACAGTACAAATATCCTGGTACGTTTGCTAACCGTAAATATGAACAACTCTCTTACCCCAAAAATCCGAAAATGTGCGGCCCCATTCTAGTAACTCTTTTGAAAATGCAACTCCTTTATAGTCAATCCAGTCGTGAAAATGCGACCTCATCCAGCCGCATATCTCCCCATTAGCCTCTTATAAGGAAGTGCGCCGCCCCCTCCGGCCGCCCTAAAACTATTATCTCTTTTGAATAGATCATCTTGTTGTAAAGTCGTCGTTTAAGCGCATAAACGGAAGTATTTTCTTTCTATATTATCGGTGAAATGTTCCGGACAAATGTGGATTCGGTTAGCTTTCGCGTATTTATTTTTAGTACGTGATACGTAATGCCTTGTCACGACATGAAAGACAATGCGGGATTTTATAGAACAACCATTCTAGAACAATCACAATAATAGTCGTCTCTTTTCTTTTTTATACATCGTATTTTACTGGAATAACAATCTTAGTTAAGTTTTAGCCTCGCAAACACAGCAGTAAAAAAGGTAAAAATATTTAACTAACAGAAAAGACCGACTCCCGTGTTTATTCAACGATTTTTCAAAATACAAAACTATTGTTTTGCGTCGCCGACCGTACTTTACGCCTCTCAGAGCAAAAGTAACAATTTGTTTAGAAAAACTAACTAATGAACCATCCTAATTTGAAGGAAAAATTTCAAGGCGAGGGAGATCGTGTTTCTCGACACGAAACTCTGCTTTGCACTCCGCGGAGTTTATAGAATCCAAATCAAACCGTTGATAGTTTTCATGGGGAAAATCTGGATTCTTCGAGATGAAACTATCGTAAAGTAGCAAAAACTCTTCATCGGAAATAATTTCATCGCCGTAGAGAAGTACAAGGAGGTCACGAAATTCTTTGAAAGACATTTTCCCTGGTGACTTTCACTGTAGGAAGAGGCTCGTCCATGTACCGTAACCGGTTTGCTAAATGTTTTTGTTTCCCGCCGAAATACCGCCGTGGACGACGTTCTCGTTCCAGGCCCCAATCGGTCATACCAGTCCTCGTCCTCGTTCTCGTCTTCATTGCTAAAGGTCGCTAATAGCAAACCTGTTGCAATGTTAGCGATAAGATATACAATAGAAACTCTTCCGGTCAGCTAACCCAAACATGTCCAGCTTTGGCTATTAAAAGCCGCTACTATACTTGAAGTAGAGAGAGTGGGAGAGAAGAGTAGGAGAAGTAGAGTAAGTAGAAGTTGTAAGAAGACTAAGAAGACTAAAGGCCAAGATGGAAATCAGATTCCTGGTACCTCGTCGTGTAGCGAGCGAGTTGCTCGAACACACCCCCACACATAATTCAGTTAACATTACGGCACATTCATGTAACTTTTGAGGGAAAGGATAAATGATTTTAGCGAAAAATAATTTGCAAACAGCCCAAGATAGCCTCATATGTAACCGCCAAAATAGCAATTATCTTCGATCACATTTAAGAGCCATAATGGCTCTTGATCACCGTAGATTAATTAGGCCTGGAAAAAAAATCAGGCCGAATTTTTGGCCTTTGACAAGGATACTTTACAAAATCTTGCCAACAAATCTGGGTGCGTGTAAACCAACCTTTTATACCATTTAAACATCACACCTGAGGTGAAACAGTACTATGACGCACTGTTTTTATCACACAGACCTCGGACAGAATGTAGTATTTCACAATTTTGCAATACAAAGTGCACTCATTCAATATTCAGGACGATCGATCGAAGTACGCCTGGGCTTTTAGCTAAACAGTTAAAAAAATTTCCAAAATCACTTATATGGCCAGCCGGTTCTCACTTACGCAGAGCGAGCTGTGGTCGTGTTTGAATGAACATTAACAGAGTTACGCTTCAACATAATAAAGAATTTATTATGGTTATTTTTCATTTAATGGTTTTATCGATGTGAAATCTTCAAAAGCGTTTGATACACGCGGTGCTATAGTTTGAGTACTCCTGCAAGCGATGTTCACTGAACGACTGAAAACAAACGACACAGCGATTAAAATTACAAGAGAGACTACTAACAACAGAAACAAACAATAAAAGAGATATGATTCGGTGGGGGGGGGAGGTAATTTTATTGTTTTCCACCTAAGTTTCTTGACCCACTCCGCCTGCCAGTATGACGTCACATAGTAACAGGCAAGAGCCTCGGGTCGCTTGTGCAAATTAGCAAGGGATACGACAGTTATTTGGACGAGCGAGGTCGAAGGAAAGCTAAGAAGCTAGCAAATATCGCTATATATAGCTTATTTGATCGAATGTGTGTGAAATTTGGTGTTGCTATAATCTGCTTGTGTAAACCGTTTTGATATTTTGTGTCCGTGATTGTATAATTTTGTTAACATGTTTTGCGGGTCGTGTTGCGGGATCGCCATCTATTTCACGGGACCGGCAAGGTCATCAAAACTTAAATCTTTTTTTTTTCTAAACTAGGCAAGGTCTTGTCTCCAGAATAGGAGGTTCCATTCACAGATCACGCATCTCTGTATTTCATCTATTCTTTTGCTAATTAAATACGCTTAACTTCACATCATTCATTTCGAGTGTGGACCTCTGTTCATCTCCTAATTCTCCACCAAATTCAGTAAAGCTAGTTCGATCGATTATCTACATCGAGTCGGCCCGTTGAACCCGAAATAATGCGAAATAACTATGAAATACGCGCTTAAGCTAATTTTCCTCACATGTATATTTGAATTCATGATAAATACAGCTCCACCAGCTTCAAACAGCGTCTATAGATGGTAGAGAAAAATTGTTTTGATATGACAAAATTAATTTTGCAAATCATGTGTGTCACTGTGGTGCAGTGGTCAAGGAGTTGCTTACATGTGCAGATACACCGGGTTCGACCCCCAGCGATGCTGTTTTCTGTTTTTTGTACCGTTTTTTTTTTCTGTTTGGCCTCTTTTTTTAACACTATTTTTCCTTTGGCCTTTTTTCTTTATTCTTACTGCTGACCCTGCTGGTCATGCACTTGGATCAATCTTGATATTTTAAGCTTAAGTCCGGAGCTTTATTTTGGAAAAGGGATTTCAAAAGCTCTTGATCTGCATACTGGCCAAGCCTACGACCAGATAAAAACGATAAGCCCTGTCAAGACATGTCCCTCCTCTGAAACAACTGAATTTTGTTTCAATGTTAGTTGACATCGTGACCAACAACACACAGTACACCACAAACTGTACTACAGAGAAACCTGTATTAAGCGGACACAGTATTAAGCGGACAGTAGCCGAAGTCCCAAATTTTATTTCCCTTATTTACTTTAAATGAAACCTTTATTAAGCGGACACCTCTATTAAGCGGACGCGGACACCTAAAAAGTACCTGAAATAGTCATTTCTATTGTTACCAACCTGTATTAAACGGACACTTTTAATCAAATTCCACTACCCAACATGCCAGACACCGGAAATGGGAAAGATTACCTCGAATTGCCACCCACAACTTTTTCGATTTTTACATTAAAAAACGGCCAGATGGAAAACCTGGACTGGACTCTGGACTGGACTCTGGACTGGACTCTGGACTGGACTGGACTGGTTTTTTAAGGGGTGTATTTTTTTTTCTAGCCTCCTCTCTGCCTTGCATGGCTATTCAGTGCGGTAGTTTGAATATGTATATTTCACCGATTCTTGTTTTTTAAGCTATTCCACTGTATGCGACCGAATTGTCCTGCTTTCAATGCCCGGGGGGTACTCCCATGCATTACCTATAAGGGTATGTGCCGCCCAAAGGGGTCGTCATTTTCAAGCTCCTGATTTAGAACGGGGTATCCATTTCAGACGCGTTTTCTAGAACGGGGTATAATATTTCGAACGCACGAAAGCTCGATCCACCTTTGTAAGCAGCCATTTGAAAGTATTCAAGGACATCAAACCGTTGTACTCTTGTTGCACCCTAGAACGGAGTATAAAAAATTGGCCCATTTCTAGAACGGGGTATCAGTTTTAGGGCGAATTCTAGAACGGGGTATCAATTTTAGGGGAAAATTTTTTTTAGAACGGGGTGCCAATTTGGAGTCCTGGGCGGCACATACCCACCCAAAAGATACCCAAGTGCCCCCCCCGGTTTCAATGAAGCAGAAACGCACCATGAAATTCTAAAAGACAAGTCATCGATAATGAGAAAATGACAGGAATGTGACCTACGTGTAGCCACCCACATAACATTGTCGAAAGAAAACGATTTTCGCAAACAAATAAAGAAACCAAAAAAAAGTAAAAAAAATCGAGTCCAAAGTCCAGTCCAAAGTGCAGTCCAAAGTCCAGTCCAGAGTCCAGTCCAGAGTCCAGTCCAGTCCAGAGTCCAGTCCAGTCCAGAGTCCAGTCCATGTTTTCCAACTGCCCTTAAAAAACGTGACTTGACGAACTTATTTGATTACTTTCACAGTACAGTATTGTTTTCTATTTCGTTTTGTTTGTATAGAGCTAGTTTCACTCATCTGATTTCTTTAAATTTGAGTTGCAATCTATGTTTATGGTACTATGACCAACTGGTCCACTTTGATAAAGAAATTAATGCAAACGTATATCGTCAAAGTCTCTGGGAGCATTCTTAATTTTTCCACTGTTCATTTGAATGGCATTTGACATCTCTTATGACGTTATCTATGGAAACCTGTATTAGGCGGACACCCTGTATTAAGCGGACACTACAGCATTCCCCGAGGGTGTCCGCTTAATACAGGTTTCACTGTAATTTACACCCAACACCCACCAGTGACCCACTGGCGAAAGTTAAACTTGCCTTTTGAACATCGTCTTAATCATCACTATCATTACCGTAAAATCTCCCCTAGCTTTGCCCCCAAAAAATAATTAGACGAAACCTTTTATTGGTTTTCGGGATTTAATTACAGAATTACAGGTGTATGCCCAATACAGTATTAAAATGCGGTAAAGCAACAAGATTCAATGCTCACAGTCTCTCACAAATACCTGTCATTTAGCTTCCTCTTTCAACGCTACAGCTAAGCAAACTTTAAGAGGAATGATATGGGGTTCCACTAGCTCTGAAGAGCTGAAAATACCCACAATGTAAAGTATAATACATCCTTTGATGAACCTCCCATTGCTGTGTCTAAACTGCTCAATCTTGCTGTGCACTGGCCCTCAAAAGTGTGACCGGTCGGTATGATTGCCCGTAAAATTTGCTCGACGATGGAAAGGAATCTTTAAAATTCATCACTTCACTGGACATTTCATTCCAAAAAAGTACTTAAATCTAGTTTTCTATAACAATAGAAACCTTAAAATCTCCAAATCCAAGAAATCGGAACAGTATTTCCGTGACAAAATCGAAATTTTTATCTGTCTCCTCGATGAACACTTTGCTCGCCATTTTGAAAGTCACTGACTCGAGACGTGACGTCATACTGGCAGGCGGACTGTACCGCATATTTCCTTAGAGACACCTTCCCCCCTGGATTCGGTGAAACATATACAGAGACAACAATTTTCATTCACGAAGACAAATATTAAAGTGTCTCTAAAAATCCTGACTCTTCAAGCTTAAGGTCTCGGTAAAGGAAAACGAGGTGCCCACAGAAAAAAATTCTAGTCGCGCGAGTATTTTCGCGACAAAGGCAAGTTATATACCAAATTAAAGCTAAAAGACTAAATTACCTTATAAAAGATTTTATTTCATCGAATTTCAAAAGGCGCTTAAGCTTTTTGCTCTCCAACTCAGAGGTATCGAGTTTACTGCTGAAGCTCCAGCCCTTTCGCGTTGTTAAATATTCACTTCCTTTTTATTGCATCTGATTGACAGATAAAAGACCTTAAAAAGGGTGTGAGGAATTTTCCGATTTCCCTTTGTAACTGATTTTATGTCAGTTTCTTTGCGTAAATCGCGCTCGAGATTCTAATTTTTAGTTTGAAATGCAATAATTCCGCTAATACGAGACATATGCAAATTTCCTCACACCCTTTTTTAGGTCTTTTATCTGTCAATCAGATGCAATAAAAAGGAAGTGAATATTTAACAACGCGAAAGGGCTGGAGCTTCAGCAGTAAACTCGATACCTCTGAGTTCGAGAGCAAAAAACTTAAGCGCCTTTTGAAATTCGATGAAATAAAATCTTTTATAAGGTAATTTAGTCTTTTAGCTTTAATTTGATACATAACTTGCCTTTGTAGCGAAAATACTCGCGCGACTGGAATCTTTTTCTGTGGGCACCTCGTTTTCCTTTACCGAGACCTTAAAGCTTAAGTTTATGGTTTAAGCCGGCTCCCGGTGTTTGCTTCTTTTCAAAGATGAACTCGAGGCAAGAAAACAGCTCAAAGCTTTCTTTTACAGCCAGAATTATAACTAAATAGTCTTTGGAACGTTTTCTTTCTATTTGCGGTGAGAAAATGTCTAAAGGCTTTTTAAAGTTCTGTAAGCTTATATCAAAACTGATATTCGGTCAGATCATTGTCTCAAATCTTACAAACGTGTATAAACTAAATGGCCGCGAAAACTACGCTCGACTTCATTAAATTAGATATGAAAAACAAACATCAAATACAATAATTACTCTGGCTTACCATTCGAGATGCAGCCCTGAAAGGTATCAAGTAAGGCCAGTATCGCCTCAGACTTTGCAACCCTCTTACGCATCAAGCAAGGTGAAAAACGGAAACGATGCCATCCGAAATCGAATTTCCGACTTTGACAAGTGACGTATTTCTCAACCAAAATTCCAATAAACAAACCAGCCATGAATAACAGAAGACTCCTGATAGCAGCTGAATTTCATTTTGTACATCCAGTGGAAAAAGACAGTTAAAAACATCACAAGTTGATACAAAACTCTGTCAGCTTCAGCTGTCAAAGTAAACAAGATTCACGATGCTGCAAAAATTTTCCGCATGAACTCACCTGCCAAATTTTGACCAATCACAGCATAAAAATTGGACGAAGAGCGTGACAAACGCGTGATCATGATGAGCAAAGTCAAAAGCAACTGTCTTCCCTGCCTGTAATAGCTGGCTGAATTTTCGCGTCCGAAGTCAGTTTGAAATCAAAATTTTAATTGTGCGGCAGAAATACACGACAAAATTTCATATGAATTTGAAAAAAATTAAACTTGAGCCTGCGATTATTTGAGAACTAGTAACTTGTCAGCGGAAGACTTCAAAAAATACTTGACTTAGATGGGTTGACACCTGAGCCCGCGATACGGTCAAGTAATACTGGTCAGCAGATACCTTATTTTGACAACATTGATGTCCAATATGTGTGCATTATCAGTTTTCTTGTGCTCTCAAACTAGCTAGAAAGTGAGACTGAACATTGATCGTGATCTAGTAAAACAATTAACTGGTCAGCAGACAGCTTGCAAATAAATCACTTCACCTCGATGAGTTAACACATGAGACCGCAATATGGTCATGTGATACTGGTCAGTGGTTATCCTGTTTTGACAGCTGTCAATTGACCATTTTGTCAATGTCCAATATACAAGATGTAAACTTGCCAAGACAAATCTGAGACACCCCTCCCTTCCTTTTGATAGTCTCCCCTACCCAACCCTTACAATCTGTAGACGCTTTACGCGCGTGGGAGCCCCGCTATAACGTTTCATTAGAAACACGTACATGGAAAACCAGTTTTATCGTCGTTGACTATTACGTTCGTCCGAAATGACTATAAGGGTTTATTTCCTTTTCCTACATTTGTAAATGTACTATTAGGTATCAAGTGATCTAACCTTTGGCTGCAAACCATTTTTCCAGTCCGAAAACCTTCGGTACTTTAAGGTCTAGGCTACTTGGACAGTGGCTGGGGTGCCCTTCTTCGAGAACTTTAAGAAGGCACAGGCAGTCCTTGTGGTCACAAGAAACAACATTGTGATCAGAGCACATTTCTTCCTTCCGCAAACAGCAAGGACATGCAACACAAAAATCACACTTCATGTTGCGCAACCAAGGGAGTTCACGTCTAAGGTCCTGTACTGTTTCTTCCAAGAACGTTCGCACAAGAATCGCCAATTCTCGTGCTTCGGAAAATGATACTCCACAGAGTAGCTCTGAATGCGTCAAGACGATCTTGATAAATCGTTTTTTGCACAAAAGAATAAGCTGATGCCGGGTTGACTTCTTCTCTATGACAAACCTGGAGGCCGCAAGAAAAAATCTCGGCGGCTGCGTAAATCCACTCTTAGAGCACCATTTGGTGATTCGTGACACAAGCTGCCAGAAGAAACCGCGCGGAACAAAACTCCCCAGAAAATTCAGGTATAATGGACATGGATCTGACGGTGATGGCTCTACTTCGCAAATCGCTTCAGGTGGCGTCTTCAGTTGACAGGGTACAAAGTACATTTCATTTGTTGGCGAGGTGATAAACTTGGCGATCAATCCGAACTGGTCCATCATGTTCAGGATATCTTCCTTAATCAGGCCTTGCTGGCGGTACTTGGAGAACACATGATCAACCAGCTCCATGTGTAGGGCACCTGTCGTCTCCATTTCCTTCCAAAACTCGGAATGTCTCGGTTCCTAACAAAACCGAAAGAAGACAATTCTTCAGTACGTCAAACCTATTAACAATCTCAGGATCTTCATATTTTTCTCAGGTGCTACTACAGAAGAAATATAAAAGGATTTAAATAACGTGCATGGTTGAAAAAAACTATACCATTAAAACAATCTGTCTAGATTAGGAAAACAATTTGGTGGTGAAGTAAGTTCTAAAGAGGAGGGCCTCGAAAGTAGAAGTCCCGTAATAGTTTGAGAGGGAATAAAAAGACTCGGATCATACATTCATCAATACATCATGTCAGAACGCAATTTAACGTACTAACATGATGTATTAATAAATGTATGATCCGAAGCTTTTTATTACCTCTCAAACTATAATTAAATGACTGCTGGGAGCAGATGACGAGAAGCACTGGTCGAGGTAGGTCGGCGTAGGAATATCGTAGGGTTCTTGTTTGTTTTTTGTTTAAGAATAATTTTTCCGCTGAAACACATTAAGAACCTTGCCGTCATAAATAAGACGTTTTGTCGTAAAGGTAAGCTACAAATCGTATGTCATGTAAAATCACTAAACTGCCATGTGTTTAAGTGCAAGTTATGTTGTCTGCAGCTTTACTAAATGCAAACATTTAATTGGCCCTGCTAGGGTTCACTAATATTTAGCCAGTTTTATGACTGCATATATCAACAAAAGAAATCCATCACGGAAACGCCGAGTTGGTCTTAGTGGGTGTGATGTAATCAAAAGATGACAACCAATGGCAATCGTAATGCAGGGAATTTATGGCAGTGTGGGATGGTGTTTTCCGTGGAAGGGGATTATACACTTAAATATGCTTCACTTACCATTTCGTCAAAAGAACGAATGGTTATAAGTTGTTTGAAGACCTCAATGAGCCACTGAGCCCGAAGTATAACTGTGTTGCGGTGTCTGACAATTACGCCGAGGTCATGATAGAAATTCAACAAAGTGTCGACCTCATCTTCGTCTTCAATGAAGCAAACTTTCTGGATAATACTTTGAAGTTGTTCGAGGTTTAAATAATGTACCTTGTCAGCAATCAAAGCTTCGACAACCTTCTCGAAATTAAGCCATCTGACAACAAAAATGGAAAAAGCAAAAGCTTAAAGACGAAGTTGACACAAACCTGAAATCTAATCCTCGAAACCAATGCAAATTACCCTGCGAATAGAGCCTTTTCTTGAGGCTGAAATCGCCGCTAAGGACGTTTCTTTTCGCTTCGTTTGCACGCTAGGTGCAAAATACATATCACGGCACCGTACAATCGCTGGTATTTAAGGTAACGGGTTTTGCCGCCTTTTACAACACGTTTTTTGCCTTAATCAGTGTTCGCTGCTTATAATAAACGAGGAGTTATTAGTGAAAGCATTGTCAGTTTAAGTAGCAATAAAAGTATAAAAATACGACTTCGCGTGTCTCTTCCGGTGTTCGGCATAAATCCGAATGTCACATCGGCATATTCATAAGTGTGCTGGATAAGACCTGAAAATATATTCTTTATGACATCAACGTCTCCTGTACTCTAATAGATTAACGGGTAATGACCAAGTTATTATATTGTATAACATGAGCTAAGCGGTATACCACCCTATCCTAAACGAAGATTTCACATGACGTCACGGCGGCCATATTGGTGTCCCAAACAAATCCTGTGGGAGTTGAACTCTTTTCTTATGCAAACGCTTTCTTTTGTTCCAATAAATTTGCATAGATGCTGGCCACGTGAGTGAAAAGTTCTATAAACTAGCCTTTCCAGACGTTCAGATCGTGGGGACGGCGCAATATCTATAAACGGCCGTTTTTGGTGAGCGCTTTCAGCCACGTCGGAGGTCTTGGTAAGGATCTGAATCGCATACTGGTGTCCTATTCGTGCTGTCTTAGTCTGTCCTGTATAGATTTCCATTCGGAGGAAATCGTTCACACCGTCTATTTAAGCCGGAACGACTAGCCATTATCTGCTTTAGAACGAGGTAAATCTTATTTATTGCGACCCATTGTTATAGTACTACAGTAGGGTGAAGGAATCTACCCACATGTCTATGAGGCTTCCCTGATAACAATAACAGATACAATCAGGAATTGAAATGCCTGGATGTCCAGGGTTAGGAAACACACAATGATGAGGGAAAAGCAGTGAACCGCCGAGGAAAGAACTTCTTCGTCTCGCAGGAAACACAGCCGAACATTGTGACAAAAGAGGCTTTATGTAATCATTCGACCTCAGAACCTGGCGGACACAAAAAGAAGGCATTCGAAACGCCGCGACCAATACCTAAAGCGACTACAATAATATGAGGCAAACAATAACTGTATTTTAAACATTTACCTGTTTAAAGTTACCGGTATAGTATAATCATTATGCACACTGTAAATCCAAAAGGTCTGTTTCAGCCCCAAAGTGCTGATTCAGCTCTATAGCCCCTGGAGCTAATTTGACCTTTCGTGGCGCCATTTTGTCAATTTGGTCTAAATCGAACCCAATAAAGACCATTGCCGCCCCATCGAAAACCGTTTTGAACAACAGGAGAAATTGTTTCAGCCATGTGATGTATGTCGGTCCCTTTCACTAGAGCCATTTCTACTAAAAAACTTGAGACATTTCGGGTTTTAGTCTAGTTGGCCCCGATTCAGGACTGACTTGGCTTATACTAATAGAGCTGTTTAGACCCCATGACAACGCAAAATGGCCCGACCACTAGAACCAACACCGATTTGAAGAATATATGTTAATCTAATCAGTGTCTAATCGGAAGCATCAGTTCCTAATCACTGAGTACGGGCCGCTTTATCTTTATCATTGAGAGCTTCAATAAAGGGTTTGTAGTTCGAAAGAGCAAGTTAAGACATGGCTAGAGGCAAACAAGTTTACACAAGCAACGGTGGAAAGAGCCCTCAGGTAAGTCGTCTTGAGTCACAACGATTTCTTAAATGGCGCATATTGGACCAAAGATCGTTGTTCTGAATCTGTCCATTTTAATATAGATGATTTTCTAGAGGGAGAAAGGAGCCCATCATGGAGATGATAATGCTATGGTTACAGTGTATGAGGATATTAAGGAAAGATTAAAATTTAAAAGGATAGTGAAGGCAGAGGCTGAGGAAAAGCAGGTAAGAAGATTTTATAGGTTACTGTAATTTTGCTTTCCTGCCAAGACGTAATGATAGCGCGGGGTTTGGAAACGAAAATATACACGTCACTCCCATAAATCCTTGCACACTACCAATCTGCGCGGGCACGTTTGAAATGTTTAGGCGGGCTTCCATTCAATTCAACGGTCAAGTCAACGGAAGCTCAATATTTTAAGCGAATTTCAGTTTTCACTATACTCGGCGATTTTACTCCAAGCGAGAGATAGATCGTGGATAGAAGATTCTTATCAAGATAATTACCATGTTTTGTCTCATTTGTTTCGTAAAGGATCGAAGAATTGCATCGCCGTTTGAAAGGTTTGTCATGTGCAGTGCTACATTAAAACTGATAGAATGAATTTTTATATACAACAAGACGCACGAGTGCGTGAACCCGGCCTTCTTTTAGTTCATAAAATGATAGAGCGTCGGGGGAAAATGTGCACTATGTGATAATGCACTACAGCCCATATGAACTTTGATGATGAATTGATGATGAATAAATGGAACATACTACCAGCTAGCAAATCAGACTGGAAAGACTCGAACGTTCCAAAGGGGTGTAATTGACCATGACTGCATAATGATTCAAAGTAGTGTTGCAGTACTTTTCTTTTTCTTTAAATTAGCATGAGCGTCAGTCACAATCTTAGGTATTAAACTAATATTTTGAGGGAAAAAAACTTTGAAAACCCTTTATTATTCATTCAAAATACTCGCTCGATTCTGATTGGCTAAAGCACACGTTTAATTCACCATAACCGGTTACTGATGACCAAATTTGGAAGAATTTTGTGTTTAGCGATTAAATGACTTCAAAAATGCAGCGTTCTTGCAGGTTAATGCACCGTTAACCGAGAAGACCTGGGGACGAGGTTGAGTTGTTTTGGTTGGGAAGTTGAAAAATGGCGGACATTTCACTCGTTTCAACAGGTTTCAAGAGTAAGAGCTAGGCGGAAAAATAGCTAAAAACATGGCAAGAACAGCAAAAAGACAACTCGAACGGCGATATCTGCTATTTGGAGAATATTTGCGGAGCTGAACAACCCTAAACGTGCACTATCGAAGATGAACTTAACATCGATGGATCGATGGAGGTAAGCATGTTTTTAAACTAGGAATTATTTTGAATGAATAAAAAAACAATCATTGAGTTCGGCTTTCGTATCATACGAAGAATTATGGAGATCTGGGAGGGTGTTATCCGCCTCGGCCGATAACACCCTCCTCGATCTCCATAATCCTTCATAAGATACGAAAGCCGAATTCATCAATTGTTAAATATGGAGAGGAAGAGAACATGATGGTTGGAATAATTATGTAAGGATTTTAAATTTGCTTTGGTTGCTGAAGTGATTATTGTACATGCTAAATTACTACAAAGGAGTAAAAAACCCAGATCTTCCCATGAGTAAGATCTTTATTCATATTGGTGTCCCTCTGATACAGGTACTTCAAAGACAAACTACCAGCGTCTTCTGTTAGTTAATTCATCATCAGAAAACTTCGAAAAGTGTTGCTGTACTTATCGTTTGATTTCGGATCAAATTCATCTTCTCTGAAAAAAAAAAGGAAATAAATAAAGGATATGTCAATATTTCATTACCTTGTTATTGATTCAACAACAAGCAAAGAAGTAACCACAGAAAACCCAAACCTATACTGTGTACCTCGTTGAGAGTAATCCCGAAACCAATTTAAGAACAGAATATTATGATCGATTTGTCAATTCTTTTAATTGCAAGTTTGAATGCACAGTAGCTCAACAACAGCCTAGTCCCTCGGCGTTCTCTGCTCGGTCAATCCTGGACTCTATCGTGAGCTATGACGTCACCGAGAGATACACGCCGAGAACTTCTCTCGCCCGCTCTTTCCCAGACTTCGCGCGGACAACGGGGCAAGAGAGAACGCCTAGGGACTGGCCTGGCTGAACACAGCAAAGAAGAAAATTTCTAGCATAGATAATTTTGAAATTTCTAATAATGTCGGATCGATCAAAATGGAGTTTTGCAAGATCGAAATTCGATAGCAGGCAATCGCCCATTTTTTAAAGAGCTATAAGCTTACATGAGATCTTTGATTTAGGCTCTGTTTACAAGGAGGGAGAGTAACCCTGGTGCCAGGGTTACCCTGGCACTCGCATATTTCTTCTTTTTTCACGCGACGTGTTTACAAGGCAGGTAGGGTTCCTAGCAAGAGGGTTACCCTACCTGCCTCGTAAACGCTCAGCTAGGGATAACTCGCCTACCGGGTCAACTTGCCGCCGTCATGCGTGACCAGTAATCGTGGCAATTTGAACGGTATTATCCAATTTCTGAGCTTAATTATAAACATCTGAAAAATGCAAAAATTTGTTCTGTCTATGGTGATAATATTTTCCCTGTTTTTCGTGAATTTCACGCGTTTTCCATGGAGAGCTTGAAGATTATTTCAAATTTTGGACCGTTACAAAGAATGTTACGCATGACGAAACACGTCAGAAAAGCTGGTATTAAAGTTGACCCGGGTGATAGGATAACCCCACCTGGGAAAATTGCTTGTAAACCAGAGCTGACTTTAACCCGCTTGTTAGGGTAAGCCTAGCACAAGGGTAACCCTCTCTCCTTAATAACAGACCCTTAATTTAACAATGAGATGTTGTTTGATCGATCAAAATCATGTCGAATTTTAGCATCAACAACGCTACGTGCTTTACAAACCTGCCGCTTCCGTGCGAGCTCGAAACAAGTTAATCCATAATATGCCAAAAAAAAAGTCAAAGAATATTTCTTTCACTCGATATAGTAAGTTTCCGTTTTTATACCGACACAGTCGG